>JANQBM010000006.1:35554464-35576757 GCA_025594535.1 Erythroxylum domingense
CCAATTTTAATACTTAATGCATCATTTTTAAAAATTGGTATTAAAATTTTAAATTCAAGTTTCAGTAATATTAAAATTATATATAGTTACAGTCTTTTTCTTTATTATAATTTATCATAATTATATCCACATTAATTATCTTAAATACTTCGAACTGCTTCAAAACCTAACATTTAAAGATTGTAATCAACAGCTAAAATGTGACATGAATCACCAGCTTATTGTGTTCGGTTAACCTAAGAGGATTTCATAGGAGATATGGAGTACGTAAGAACACATACACTTGCATGATCCAGTGAAGAGAAAAATAGAATCTAACACCATTTACCTATAAATCTGAACCAACGATGATTAATTTCCAAAAAAGATCTGAACTAATGATACCTACATACACTTACATTTAGTCATTACAAACATATAGGTCCACCTGCCGCAGGTGGAAGCAGGATGAGGATTTATTTGAAACATACATGTTTGGTACTCTAATCATGGTACAATGTTTTAATGTATATATAACACAAGTGGTTATGAGATGGAATGGAATTAGATATCCCATAGGTTCTATCCCTGTATAAGTGGCCACTAGCTAAGAATCAAATGAATTATGCTTTTGGTACCTGGAAGGAAGAAGATGATTGTAACCCCCACTAGAAATTTTGTTGGGTTCTGGATAGGAAACTCTATTCTTTTTGGAGCAGTAGCTCGATAACTCCAACTTCCATATCTCTCAACGATTCGATATTGTCTCATAACTCGGAAGTAATTTGTTCAAAGGAATCCATACCAGATTTCTTGTTTAAGCATCACACACTGTGGGAAAGAATTGTTTTGTACCCATAAAAATAATATGTTACTAAGTTTTCAATGATCTTCTGGTTTAAATTTGGACCTACTTTATCTTGTATATGTGATATAATAATAATAATAATCAAGTTTAATGTCATGTAATCAAAAACCAAGAAGATTGCAATTATCATAGCTATATTATCGGTTATGAAGATTTTGTGGTGTGATTAAGACGCAAAGGACATATAAAAAGGAGTTTAACACCTTATTATTAGTAGTATCATCAAAGGAAAACGTGGATATCATTTACGTACTACGTAGTTGTAATCATTTTCTTATTTCTATTATCACTAATCTATGGATTAGTGGGCTTAATTTCTTGATTAATTTAGAAACTCAACCTTGAAGTGTATACTACAGCCACCGCATATGGGATTGTACGAATTTTGATGCAATCAGCTTCTCGTAAACTGCAAGATTCTGTCTAATCAATATGGTTGGAGTACTTAGCGTTAAAAAAACCCTGCCACTCCATAATAAGAAGCTTACTTTACGTATTATAACATACGATAAGCTTTAGCTTTATATATTAATATATTACTTTAGTAAATTAATTATATCCAAAGTTGCTTGCATGCGCCTGGAAATTTGTTTAATGCAGTGAGGCTGCTGCTGCAAATGGGTTCTTCTTTTGAGAGACAAAGGAGCAGGGGATTAACGTAAAGAAATCAAAAGGCACGTAGCGTTAAATTTTGGAATTAGGTGAAAAAGAAGAAACTAAAAGCAGTTGACAGGCTATGGCTATGCAGAAGCAGAACTGGGAAGAAATGCACTTTCTCATCATTTCAGCCATTGGCTTGTGAATGTGGTCCCCCAACTGGCATTTCCATTATAAAGTCAGGCATATAACCTATGCTATGCTATTCTTGTTAGAAAGGAAATTAAAAATATATATATGCTTTTCTGTAATTAAAATATGTATGTCAAAAATCACCCTCAATTTATTAAAGCAATATAGATTTTTTCAATATTTTAAAAATGGTTCGGGAAATTAAACTTGTAATGCAAAAAGTTAAATTGGTATTAGATCATCATCAAAGTAGATAAAAATTGAATGAAATTATTGTACTTATCTATAAAAAATTTAAAATTTAATTAAAATAAGATTGTTAAACAAAAGTTAATTGATTTATTTTAATTTAGATGAACATGTTAATTCACAAAAATTAACCAATTAATTAATAAACTTATCTGTTTTTAACAAAAAAAATTATTAAAATAAATTAAATCAAAAATTAAACGATTCAAAATTTTTATAATGAAATCAACCAAACTGATTGAATTTTTTAATTATTGAATTTCTTAAAATAAGTTGCAATTATAAGTTGATCACACTCGTAAGTAAGACCAAATATGATTTAAATAAAAATTATTAAACAAATTTTAAATTAATTAAAACCTAAATTAAACTAAAAAAATGTTTAAATTTGAAATATTAAATTTAAAATTTAAAATCACTCCACTTTTTTATTTGACTAAAAAAAATGTACAACAGTTCAAACTTTAATCTAAACTTGAACTTATTTAAAAATTGATTATTCTCAATTTTAGTTTACCAAAAATATTAAAAATAGTTTGTTGTGTATGTAAATAAAATATAAAAAAGTATACATTTTATGTTGAATAGAAAATTTAAAAAATAAATGTAGTATTCCTAGAATGACTCGCAAAAGTAATACACTCGTACAATTACCTATACAGAGAATCAAACCTCAAAATATAATAAAATGATCATGTAAGACATCAAGCCTCTCCTGTAATGTTCTTAAGTGAAAATTTTGCTTGCTTGCTTGTACATTCCTCTATGTAAGGAGCTTGTTTATTTGTTTTTCTTCTTATTGCCTCTTTTTCTTGAGCTAGTCTCAGGCCCTTCTGCTTCCTCTGCCTTCTGCTCTGCTTCCAATATAGCCAACTGCAGCAAAACAAACACAAAGGGCCAAGAAAATTATCCAATTAGGCCTTTGTATAAGAACTACGTCGGAAAAATGAATTTTCCGTAAACCGATGGATCGAAAACGAAGTGATTACCTCGTCAAGAATCGGTTTAAGTTCCCTGTATCTTGCTTCGGCAAGATCAAAACCATCCTTACGAAGCTCCTGCATTGAGAAAAGATACATTTCTTTTATTTTTATTTCAAGGTCTCAGGTTTTAAGCACATACAGCAGTAGATACAACACTGTGACCTACATTCTGAAAGTTGAAAAGACTAGTGCTCATCCTCCATATCAAAGAAGGGTCTAAACTCAAATCAAAATCTTAAGTACAACTGAGAATCAGTTGACACAAGGGGTTGCATCAAACACTCGAGTGAAATGGTTTGTAGGCCAAATTCAACAGATCTTTTTAGTAACCATAACAAAAGAAACACGACCATCATAGAATACGAAAAGCGCAAAAGGCTGAAATTGCAACCAACTAGAGTGGTCAAGACTACTTTCTCTTGAATAAGATCTCAACATCTACTGTAAGCCTTTAATGTGCAAAGCTTGAGTTTGCTCAATTCAGAATAACAAATGATGGATCAAGAAACATGATTGAGGTGAGAAAACCACCATAAAGAAGCCAAACTAAATAATATGGAAAAGAACATACCTTTCCGGTGTGCTGGGTATGTTCATGGGCAGCCATTTGCCAGTACATATTTGTGCGTCTGTAAAAGTCCTTCAAAGATTCTCCAGGCTTTTCAAAGAAACCCATGAGCAGCACTCGGTGAGAAAAATGGTCAAGAAACAAAATAACGAAGTTACTATTATTAAGTGCGAGAAGCAATTAAATCAGCGAGTGTCTTCAGGACAAACTGCCTAAATGGTGAGACCTATAGTTATCCTTACTTCATATCCATAAATCAAAGAGTTTTTGCCATCCAAAAATACATCAGAAAAGCACTGCACTAGCTACAGGAAGAAAAATACATGGCTAAAATATCAGCTGCAGAAAGCAAAACTTAAAAATTGTGCACAGAGGCTTCCAAATTAAATTATCAAACGTCACCTCATGCCAACTTCCAATTAAGATATTGAAGAAGCAATTTCTGCTAAACCAAACCTGTAATAAACATCAATTAGATACGCACCATTGGTGTTCTTTGTGAATCTGAAAGCCCAAGATTGGCCCGGATCTGCTCTATCCTAGCCCGCTTCTCTTTCCTTCGAAGATTTTTTTTCTCACCCTTTATTATAGCAAAGGCATCATCAACTGATCCAGAAGCATTATCCCTAGCCTACATGGATCAAAGAAAGACGTCAAGTGGTTTACTTTTGTAAACATCTATGATTGTCCTGTCTAGATATACAGAACATAGTGATCTCTAGCAATTTAGATGGCAAGAGAACAATTAAGATGGTAATGAATAGTTATTCCTCTGCTTAAAGTATGACCTAAAGCAGAATTAAAATGTCGGAGATACAAAAACTTGTTTCGAGAGCCATGTAAGTGTCGAATCTTCATGACATATGGTATCTTCCAAATTTAAGTGACATGAAAAATATAGGGAGTGCAACTAAGCAAGCAAGGTTACAAAGGAGACTATATTTCAAAATTTGACAGAAGATCTAACAGAAAAGAACATCAGAAATTTCTTATCAACTAAATAGGGAAATGCAATAACAAGACAAGATCATTTACACTATTTGATTTTAACAGAAAGGAAGAAGAGAATCACCTCTCCACCATCATCATCGTCATCTTCAGTTTCATCACTGTTGCTCTCACTGCTACCATCATCACCACTGGCGTCTTCATCATCCTCATCATCGTCATCCTCTGAGGCTTCTACCCATTCAGATTCAGATGCCTGCGTTGTTTAAAACAAGGCTCAGACAGGTTAAAGCAAACTGAATTGAAATGATGATCATGCTCATTCACTCATCTTTTTGAAAATTGTGTTTCAGAAGACATTTGGTTGTAGTCAATTATATTGTTAGTGAAAATTAAAAGAAGACTTCAAAATATCTGAACGAACAGGGCACCAAGAAATTATGAGAATATACAACTAGAAATGGAAAATGTAACAAACCGGTATTATGCATTTCCATTCATCAAGTTTGCTGAGATTAAGAGAATACAAATCGTCAAGTGTAATCTCCCGGTCCTTAATCTCCATCATTCCTCCATATACGTATAATGTATCTCGGCCAACAACCATGCAGGAATTGATACGTCCACAGGGTCTCACTATCTACAAGTTTAAACATCATAAACTAGTGATGAGGAATAAAAAGAATGCATCAGCCAATTTATTGCAAAGAAGACAGACCTCTGGGGGACCAGAATCTTCAAGAACCACGTTAGCTTTAGATCCCTCTGCCTTGCCCTCGTCACTGGGAGCAGATAAACCACCATCATCAACTATTACACTCGCCATATTCTGAGATAGGTCATTAATACTGCTTTCCGTATCAACCTCTTGTTCTTGGCACTCTAGGCTCCCATCTTTACCATTTGTAGCAGACTCCTCTGTTTCAGTGGCATTTACATTTTCGTCATCTAAACTATTAGACCTTTGTTCGGAGCTCTTTTTCACCTGCAAAGCATCAATTAGTGAGCAATTTATGTAGTACCCAAAGACCTATCCAGAACTAAGAAAGCGGAATATATTCTTTTTGCAGAAAACATCAACAAACTACGCTGATTTGTAAACAAGAGAGCTGTAGGATAGATAACTAGCAAAAAGACATTCGCAGGGCTTATTCCGCACTATACCTTCTCCTTTGTTGATTTTCCTTTCCGCAGTTCCAAGGGGTACCTATACCCAAAAGAAGAAATATGAAGTCTGACCCTTCAGAAATATCTTGTAGGAAAATGCAACAATAAGCTGTTGTTATCATACTTTAGGATCACATAAGAGGAAAGAAAATTGGCATTGACAAGAAGGAATAATCCTGAAACATACTACACAATAAAAGCTCATTGCTTTCCAAGATAAGAATGACAAGGATATATACACTATTTGCTTCGCAAAATAAGCAAACATTACTCTCTACTTCCCTAAAACACTATCTCAGATTAATGGAATCAATAATAACTTCACGTATAATCTAGTGGAAGAAGGCATGAACAAGGAATTACCAACGATGGTTGTCTAATTGGAAGCCATAAAGCTCATTCAAGAATACACTCATCATTGAATCCCCTTCCACTTCCATATCCACTACACCCCCAAATAACAAAGCACGCTTTTTATGAACACACATGGAAAACCCAGCTCGTGGCCCAGGAGGCATCCCACTTTTCTTTACCTGTCAAAGAAATGCATATGAAACAACCAGATGAACAGTGATGGAAGAGGAAATCTAAACAATCTTAAAAAAATAAAATAATTCACAAATGCAAGAGTGTGGTGGTCCGCACAAACTGACAATGTTAAAAATTCTGTATGCAAATAATGACTGGCTAATTTAAACAAACTGAAAAATAGAAAGAAAAAACAAAGGAAAACAGGTTAAATAAGGAAGGCATTAAATAAGTTGAATGTTATAATGGAAGAAACAAGTGCTCTAGTTCCAAGAGCTCACAGCTTTATTTCAGAGTGAAGAACACAAAAGATCTACACAAATCCATGCAATTGGCCCCAAACTGTGGGGCAAATTGAAATTTTAGGCAAAATGACAAAATAAAATGAAATAGAGCTTAATAAGTTAGTGGCAAAGGAGAAAGACTAAAACACCTTGTTCCATTCCCATGTCCTAGGGTCAAGGGACCACATGTCTGAGTGAACAGTTCCTTTCTCGGAGCTGCTCTTATCAGAAGAAACCTCCTTAGAGTAGCCGCCATATAAAAATATCTGCCACAAGAGATGCTCAATCCGGGGTGAATAATTACATATCAGGTATGAGCACAAAATCCTTTCAGCAGCAATTAAATTTCTATCTAACAAATTGGACCAACATATACCACACAATGGTCCCTAGGTCTTTAAATTTTGGCACACTCATTATGAGCTCTACATTTCTGTGATCAAATAGCAATTAAATTCAAGAATATAGTAAAAGCCAAAGAGGATATGGAGATCACTGCTCCATTCAGAGAGAGGGCTAAAAAGATGCTGATCTCTATGGAATACACAAATGGAATCAAGCTCCAATATCAAGTGAATCGAAAAGTAGCTATGCCCAACATGCTGTAAGACATATTTAACATGAGCAAGACTATTGCTACTGAGAAAAAGAGTATCTTGAGTTTAAATTAGCAAGAAACCTCCAGATCCAGAGCAGAATACTACTTAAAATCAGGAGATTAATGCCATCAAAAGCGGTAACTTGAGTTTAAATTAGAAATAAATCTCCAACTACCCTTCAGAGTATGACTTACCTCATCTTGGTAAACAAAAAATTGAAATCCACTCCGTGAACTCGGCCACATGGCTCCAAGATTTGGCTTGATTTCTTGCCACTATAAAACACCATTCCATCATTTAGCATGATGACAGATAGAATCTTGTGAAATAACAAGAAGTAAAGAACACAACAACTAGGAGTTAAATGTATTTACCTTGAATTGGTCTAGATCAAAGACATGTAAATCATTGTAATACCTGAAAACACGAATTTTGATGTGAGGAAAGCTCACGCATCAAAGTATGACTTCATATTGACAGATATCACTTTACATATCAAATTAAATAGTACTTCCAACAAACTCAACATGTCCATTCCTATAAAGGAAAAAATGTTGAAAAATTATTTTAATATCAATTAGTTATCAGTATGTGAATAATCCATAATATGGAATTGCACCTAATAATCTTAATATATCACGTCAAATTTAAACTTTAAAATTTTCATTAAAAAAATCCTTTTAATGCTGACAACTGACTCTCTTAAAAATCCTCCAACAGCTTCCTACAAAAGCATCACCAACCTCACTTCTCTAAGAGTGTCATAGAAGCCACCAAAAAGGACAATTTTGTGTTTGTACAAAACCTGAAACAGAAACCCAAAAGTGGAAAGAAGTACATGTGAGAACTGGACTGTGAGAAGTGGACTGATTAGGTTATGTTTCACCAACAAAAATCAGCAGCAATATACGATTTACCAAAGGAAGATGAATAACAGCATAAGCAATGAGATGAAAAATCCTAAGGTTAAAGCTCCATTTAAATAACTTGTACAATATCCTCACTTCAGAAAAAAGAAGTGTACGATGAACCAACCATCCGATGGCCTGATCGTGGACTAGGACAGCCTTTGTAATTTAGTTGTTCCCACTGATTTGTTCTCAAGTCTAAGACCCAAAAGTCCTGAAATGATACACCATACCACTCATTATTGTCAATATTAAAGTTTGCATGATCCAAAGTCAATCAAACACCAGAAAACGAACAAATTCAATATGCAGATTTAACCTTGTAGTGATGGAAGCGCTCCTGATTAGGGGAAGTAAACTCGCCACCTATTAACAAAAAGGGTAGAAGCATGCATGAGACAAGCAAATCAAGTGCCAGCTCTCTTGTAAATTCAGCCATATTCTGTCAATCTACCAAAGATATAGAGAAAATTCTTCCAGGTAACAGCCTGGTGAGCACTTCGAGGAGGTGGACTGTTAGGGCTGGATACAGTCTTCCATTGTTGCTTTTCCACATCATATCGGTAAAGATCACCATACACATAAGTCTGCATCAATAACCATTGAAAATCTGATCATGACTGTACACATGAAGATTTGATTACTTCAATAGTCAACTTAAAATTCAAAGAAAAAAAAACTAACCTTGCTGCCATTGTAGAATTCACCTCCGTAGACTATTAATTCTGTCTCCTTCAATGGATTAATGCTTAGCTACATAATTCAGTACAGTATCACTCAGATTATACGGCTACAAAGAAAGAACATAACAGAAACCAAGATAAGAAATAAAGTTGCTGCCTATTGATACATATAAGTATTACCGTACAATTGGACCGAGGTGATGGGGCGGGGACGTTTTCTTCTACGTGCACTTCCTTCTTCTTAGCTTCCTCTTTTTGAATGCTCAACTATGGATAAATAGGCAGTCAACAATCTCGAAACCAACAGAAACCAAAAAGAAGAAAAAGATGCAAGCTTCCATTATAATGCATCAAGATTTTAAGGCAAGCTGTTCAAAATTAACTTCAATGAAAAGGCGATCGATTTTGAACAGAAGTTAAAATCATTCTGATGCAAGAAAAACATATACCAAACATGAAGCCAAAGAAATAGAATGAGGGTAACTAAAAGTGAACCAGAATGGCATCAATGTCATCTTCGGGAGAGAGTTTCTTGGACTCTCGTCTTGCTCTCTTCTCCTCAGCTTTAGCAGTCTTCCTCTCTGTTTTTTCCTTACCTTTTCCTGCCTTCTTCGTCTTCTTCCCCATTGTTTTTGTCACTCTTTCTCTTCCTCTTATTTGAACTTATTAGAGCTGCAAACAGCTTGGTACTTTCTGAGCTGCGCAGTTTCTTACAAACCCAATTCTCGTAACCTGAGAATACAAAGAACACACCCTTTAAACTAGTTGAGTTGTGTCTCTCAACCTACGGTGTCGTTTCTAGACATTAGCGTAAAAAAGACCCAACTTTAATTTTTTTATAAAAAAAATTTAGTATTAGTCAACCAGAGTAAGCGATTAGTTCTCTGGAATCTTGCTTCACCGATGAGGAAAAGAACATCGATTGCTCTAATTGTTGTCTTGATTGCACTTTCATGGGGGGAATCGCTATCTCAGGTGTTGAATACTTCACAGTAAAATTTGTCAAATCGAATCTTTTTCTTCTTGGTATTGTGTTCCCTGAAAATCGGATTGATTCTAATTATAATTTGATTTTGTGAAGCGAGAAGAAGAGCAACCGCATGAAGTACATTGCTCTAGAGAAAGAAGCAGGGCTGCTTGGAAAGTTCTAGACGAGGTATGTTATCTATCTTTTTGCTTTATCAATTTTCGAGATTTAATCACTTAGTAAATTAAAAGACTGAATTTTGTTAACTTCGATGTTGTTTTATAGTATTTGATGCCGTTTGTGGAACGAGAAAGGTACGAGATTCCGACCAAGTGTCGGCTGTATCCGGACAATGACCTGTTTAGGGACCAAGAGCAGCACAAGATTCATTTGGACTTCAACGAATGGCAGTGTGGATATTGTAAGAAAAGCTTCCTGGCCGAGACCTATTTGGACAAACATTTCGACAATAGGCACTTCAATCTCTTGAATGTTGTATGTTCAATTATGAGTATTCCCTTATTTTGGTCGCTTGCTCTTCCTTGATGAGGTTTCGATTTGTGGGTTGCTGGGTATGGGGGAGAAGGAAGTTGTTAAAACTGAACATTGCTTGATAGAGATTTTGGTTTGTTTCAGAGTGATGGAAAGTGCTTGGCTGATATATGTGGAGCATTGCACTGTGATTTTGTGATGGATTCCAAGCCCAAAACTAAATGCAATCCTGCCGCAGCTGCAAAGAATCGCCACCTTTGTGAGGTTACTCTCAATAGTCATTTTTTTCTTGCATGCGATGTTGACTGATTCTAACATATTGGTTGTTTTGTGCTCAGGGTCTTGCAGATAGTTGTTTTCCTGTTAATCAGAGCCCTGCAGCGAGGCGCCTGCATGGTATTTCTTCATAAGTTGATGAGTATAACTTCTTTGCATTTCTCCAATACAGATATCTGATGGTGTTGCACAATTTCTCTTTTATGTGGTGATGTCTTGGTATGTAGAATTTTTCTTGCATCAATTCTGTGACGCTCACACTTGCTCAGGGAAAATTAAACCTTTTCCAAAAGGTGGTAAGGTAAGCTTTACTCTTAGAGCGCAGTTCAATTTTCTGCTAGTAATTACATGTGGTTCTGTTTTCGCAATTATTCGACAATGAGCTTCACTCTTTGCGTGTGATTGCATGTCCATGCGAACATATGGATCTTTTCCTATGTGTGTGTAACTATATATATATATATGAGAGAGAGAGAGAGTTAATATTTGCATATCTCTCAGTGCTATGCAAGTTTTTAAGTACAGAGAGGTACTAGAAAGCAGCTTATGTTCATTTCGAGTGCCCAAATGCTCAATGCATTTAGTCTGTAGATTGCTTTATCTCATCATATTAGGTCTCCAAGGTTCTATTGATTTTTAGCTTAAACTTGTTCCATTGTCATCTGTGCAGAAGCATACTAATGTCTTCTACCTGGCTATGTCAATCCTGACTTTGATGTTGCTCCCCATTTTCTATCTTATTGTATATCTCTATCAAAGGTAACACTTTTAGCACTTCAAAACTTCAGAAGGCTAACTTGCCAAGATTTTTCAGTTATCTTATGAATTGCTTTCTCCATTTTCAGAGAAATGAGGAAGGGAACACAAGAACTGAGGAGAATATCACGAGGTGGAAGAAAGACTAAACCCTCATAGTTAACTGGTATCCCTTCTATACTTGAATATATTCGTTAAAGAATTGAGGTGGAAATGAAATTAAGGAGCTTCATAGATGTTAAAGTTCAGATTTCTAAGCGAAGACCTTGATGATATATGCCTGTAATGCTCACTGAGAAATAATCTCAGAATCAACTATATTAGTCACCCGATTGTTCATTTTAATGCTTTTGTTCAAGGTATGTTAGTCCTTTTAGAATGTCAGGGAAAGCTTGATATAATTTTTGATTGTCTGCCAACCTCTGCTGAGCTTTACGATGACCTGGAACTTTGATGAAGTAAACTACTGATATATAACCTTGCATCTATTGTTTTCAGGACTGAATATTGAGTTTAAAATCACAATGAGGTTTAAAGGAGCTAAAAGTTAAAAAGGAAGGACAAAATGCGAGTGATGACGATACTATCAAATTCTCTACTCCTCCCACCTTCTCTTTCTGTATATGCAGGTTCTGTGTCTGAATACGTCGATTCATCAAAGAGAACTTGAAGCAGAGCTCTCCTTGTGACAAAGTCCTTGAATGTACAAGTCATACAAAGTTCCTCGGGTGAAGAAAAGGCTGAAAGTGCCTGCA
The DNA here is from genome assembly GCA_025594535.1 of Erythroxylum domingense. Classification (NCBI taxonomy): domain Eukaryota; kingdom Viridiplantae; phylum Streptophyta; class Magnoliopsida; order Malpighiales; family Erythroxylaceae; genus Erythroxylum; species Erythroxylum domingense. The sequence continues at coordinate 35,566,264 of JANQBM010000006.1, forward strand.
AGGGAGACACAACTGATGCTCAACTTTCCTTAAATTGTCTTAATGTGTCATCAAGTCTAACATTGATCTTATACGTACTACTTCTGACTTCAATTGTTTATCCTTTCCCTATATCCATAATTTGCAAGTGATGGTCAACAGATCTTGTTAGCGAGAAACCGGTTCTTCTGTTTCCCATTTTCACATAACTGTGTTTATGCTTCAGTTACTTTCTTCGAGTGTTCATAGTACGCTTACATGCAAAATCATATTTAACCTTGGTAATACTTTCCAATCTACTGAGCACAAGATATCCTTTAGGTTTTATATAATCTTGAAAAGCTCTTACCTGCAAATCTTTTACACATTTCACTTGTAAATGTGGGATGTTCATATAATCCAATAGGCGCACGGTACAGCTACTATTTTAAAGTGAACAAGAACCCCAGCTTACCCGAACTTCAATTGCCGGGCTTTTCGTTTCCAAATTCTCTCAGCAGCCTTTTCCTGATTTTCTAATCAGTATGTGAATGCTAACAGAAATAAGGACCTAACCAGGCAATTTCTTTCGAACCAATTCTCTTGCAAAAGCTGCAATTATATGAGGTCTACTAATAATGTAATCAAAACCAGCAAATCTTCACATATCCTTCCTGCTGCTTCTGATAACTCATCCACATATATGAAGTTGTATACACATCTTCTGTCTCCTCATTTGCCCCAACCTACTCCAGCAGCATTTGGCCATGAACAAGTCTGCTACCCTTCGTTCACTGCAATATTTGAATACAAATATATAGATTATCTTCTTATAGCTGCCAACGGGCGGAGTAACTTGCCTTTCACTGTACTTGAAAGTTGTCGAGATTTTCTTGCTTTCTAGGTGAGGTCGCAGCTTAATAAGCAATTGGGCAACATATCCAACTTTGGGCTAGGGAGCTATTGCTCCAAATGCAATGGATATCAATTCATTAGATAAGAGAAATCCCTCTGGATCATTTAGGCGGATATATGACAGCCCTTTGGCGACTTCATCTTCACTCTTTAACTTGGCGTTGAATTCATCAACCTTGATGGCTTGGCGATTTTCATCCAAGCAAATCACATGCCCGCTCTCTATATAAGGTTTGTAGAACTCGCAGAGAGAGTAAACAAGTGAGCTACCAAATGCTTCTCCAAAAGACCTCAAGTCTAGGCCTTTTGCGGTTCTTAGTGAGAGCATCACAACATCCATGGCCAAGTCCTTAGAATCAGCATGAGTATCCTCAGAACATTCTACTGTTCCATATTCCAAATTCTGCACGTAATCCATGTAATCTTTCGTCTTCCTAGGCCTCGAAAACCTCAATCCATTAACATAACTAGCAGAACCAAGGCCAAAACCATAGAAAGGTTTGTTCCTCCAGTAAGTAGCATTGTGTTTGCATTCAAAACCATCTTGGCAATAACTACTAATCTCATAGTGCCTGAAACCAGCATCAGACAGCATTCTTGACGCCATTCTATAAAAATCAGCAGACTGTGTCTCTGAGGGCAGAGGAAACTCACCTGGCGTAAACCTGCAAACTTTCACATAATCAGTCTCAAAACCATTGCAAACCCAAAAAATAAGACTATTACTTTCCATCATAAATTTCATTGCCACACTTACAAGTTTCCAAATTTTGTGCCTTGTTCAACCTGCAAATCGTAAACAGACACATGCTTAGGCCGCGCTTCAATGGTAAGTCTCAAGCTCTCCTCCCACATTTGTGGCTTCTGATGAGGAAGGGAAGATATAAGATCCAAACTCCAATTCTCAACCCCACAAAGCCCAACAACGTCGATTGCTTCATAAACCTCTTTAACCCCATGTGCTCTACCACAAGCTTTAAGCAACTCCTCTTGAAACGCCTGAACTCCCAACGACACTCTATTCACGCCCAACTCCATCAGCTCCTCCAATTTTTTGGCATCAAAAGTACCAGGATCCATTTCCATTGATATTTCAGCATCTTTACAAATCCCAAACTTCAATCTCAAAGACTCCAAGATCGACGAGACTAGCCTCGGAGGCACCAAAGAAGGCGTGCCACCGCCAAAAAAGATAGTTTGAAGCGGTGGGTGATCATGGAAATCTGCTTTCGTTGAGACTATCTCTCTTTGGAGCAATTCTATGTAGTTTAGGACTCGTGGGTCGTCGTGTGTTGTTGTTGCAGAGCCGAGAGCAACGATTGGAAAGTCGCAGTAGTGGCAGCGCTTGCGACAGAAAGGCAGGTGAACGTAAGCTGAAGTCGGGGGTTCTAGGTGACAGTGATTTCTGGCGGGTGAGACATTTTGTCGAACAGATGGTGTGGATTGCGCTGATGCAAGTGCGACAACGTCGCACGTTGAGAATTTCTGAATTCTAGTCGGCAGGGGATGGAACATCGAGAAGATGGGGACAAAGGTTGATCTCAGCATCATTTGGTTAGAGGGAATATAAAAAGAGTAGTGGGAAGAAAGGCACAGGAATTAGCCTATGCCTTTGCCTATAGATATGGAGCTTCACTTTCGGAATTTCATAGCTTTCCTTTTCAAGTCCATTTGCAGTCAAAGGAATTGTCTAAAATTTGTCACTAATAAGAAGATATTGAAAGAAGCTCAATTTTCCATTCATTTTCTCCTAAAGCAAACTGCAATTACATGTAATATTACTATGATGTTTTATGTCAATACAAGGTTGAATTATAAATATTGTAAAATAAAATATGACTACGGTCACACAAGAGATTTAACCATGTAAGGCCCTTCAAGCTCGTAGCCCAACTTCCTATAATAATGTCGAGTTCCTACACCTGAAATGACAGCTATTTTAGTCGATCTATGCTCTCTGCGAGCAATTCGCTCTGCCTCTTCCATCAGCAACGTACCATAACCCTGCAACGGAAATAAGAGAACAGGATTAACGCAAAAAATTCACCAACTACAATAAGTTTTTACACGGTAAATGATAATACCAAAAGATCGACGATCTCTCAAGTCTGTAAGGTACCACCACATTACCTGGTGCTGATGTTTGTCCACTTCGCGGCCGTGTACAGGAACAGCAGTGCCATAAACATGGAGTTCCCGGACAATAGAACATTTGCCCTTTAGCTCAGGACAAGTCACATTATAGCCACATTTTCGCAAGCGTAATAGCCCGACAAGTATATCCTATGCAAAGTTGAGGATTAAAAACTTTCATATTATAGTCTTATGGCACAAGCTCAAACACTAGATGCTAAGAGTAAGTGAGTAACCAGATCATGAGATGGGAATCCAACAAAATTAGTCAACATAACACTTTAAACTATCCAATTTACTAGGACCCAGCATAGTCCATAACAGACAAAACAGTTGTAACAAGCAAAAAAATCAGCATGTGCTGTCTCTATACACACTGGCCCAAGCTCTGTGACCAAATACACTTACAGTCTTACAATGAGACACTAGTGAATACCTGTTGCACATCCTCATAGGAAAGAAAGGTTTCCCAGCCTTCATTTGCTGTATAATCCCGGCGAACAAGCTCAACTTCTTCTGGCTTAATTTTGTGATGAATATCCTAAGTTTCAGAAAAAGCATTATCAGGGCCTGTTGTCAGTGCAAGAAGCATATGAAACATATTAAACAATACATAATTTCTCACTTACCTGAATTCCAGCCTCACGAGTACGGACATCTCGGCATTTCAACCCTAAATCATCCATCCGAGCTAATGCTAGCTCCCTAAGATTTCCCTTCTCAACCCCAGATGTAACCAAAGGCATAGGGATATCGCGCTGAACTCTATAAACACGCGTCCAAGGGGGTACCATGGCAAGGATCCTTGCTACAATATCTACAAGTTGCTCAGGCGGATAATTTCTATACCTGCAAAGGGATTCATCATAAGAAATACTTCCGCATCAAATCACATACATGGAAGTTCAAGCATTTAAAGTGAAGTATCATGTCACAACACATTGGCCTCATGACAGACATCAACAGGCTATGAGAGATAAGAAAGAAAGCAAGATTATGTTGTCAGGTTTCTAACTTGGTGTCATCTTTCTCGGCAAAACCGTAATTCATAAATGAAAACTAAGTCTTGTTAAAGTTTTCGAAGACGTATCATATGAGTCACTGTGCAACAATAAACTAATGAATGCTGGTGGACACTCCAACCAGCTAGTTTCCAGATACAAACTGTAACCTAAATTAGCTAGTAAGTCTGTAAGTGTCAGCTATCATTTCGCCAGATAGCCTTGCTTTGTACCCCTCTGAAATGAAAGGACTGTTCAAGTCGAAAAAACTACTTAATCATCAGAATCTTGGTTGCAAAGTCGTTTAATTTACTGTCTACAGCAATTAACAAGAGCTAAGGGATGCAGAAGATTGAGCAATAACTGACAAAAGTCAAATACCTGCCAGTCTTCCATAGCTCATAAAGCCCAGTTCCACGAATTACAAGAGTAGGATAAATTTTCAGTCCATCTGCTCTAAATAACGGGCTTTCAAAGAACTCCTTGAAACTTTCCAAGTCCCTCTCCACCCCAACATTAGGAAGATCAGGCATCATATGAGCAACAACCTGCAGCAAAGTATTAAGATGAAGTTAACAGAAACAAAGGAGGTGAAAAAACATTGATATTTTATGCATGTTTTTGGCATTGCTTTTGCAACTGCGTTTGGGTGTTCAAAAGCAAGTTTGCATGTACGAACATTTTTTAGGGTGTCATGGTCAATCATCAACCTCCTTAAAGCCATGATTTTGGAAAAGCATCTTTTACGTGGTTTTTCAAAACCATGGTTTGAATAAAAACTAATTTTAACTTAAATTATCATAAACTTTCTTTTTTCATATTTCTTAAGAGTTAATTTATGACTCGCTAGTTTTGCTTAATACTTTTTCTTACCCCTTTCAGTATTATGTATTCATTGATTATTATTAAGTTGGAAAATAGACGAGTTATTAAGTTGACAAGTTTTAATGGCAAGTCCGTTAGATCAAATTTAGGTGCATGTATACATTCTTGAACCCCCAAACCCTACCCAAATCAATCTGCCAGAAAAGAAGGTTAAAAAACAATCTCTTTTATTGTTACCTTGAAACCAGCATCCTTTGCCAAGCAAAAACAATCAGCAACAGCAGCTACAGTATGTCCTCTATTAGTGTCAAGAGCAACATCCTCATATGTGCTTTGAACCCCAATCTCCAATCGTGTACAACCATAAGAAAGCATTTGCCTCAAATGAGGACCAAGACAATAATCTGGCCTCCTGAAAAATCACCAAGCATGAACAGCATTGTTAGCGCTAAGGCAAACTTACAAGGTAAAGCAAAGAATTAGCACATACCAAACCATAATCACAAGTTCCTCCCCAGATAAAACCAACATAGGAACTCACCAACCTAGCATCATGCCTTTGCTGATATTTTTGCACAAAACAAGTTATCGATTCGCTACTACCAAATAAAAAGCTAAGGTGTTTCCAACAGTAGTAATGGTTTAACTGTAATGGTTGATACTGAAAAGTCTGCAGTTATCTAAGATTTTCTTTTGCTTTCATTCTTCAAATAGTAGGAAAGCCAGGAACAAGTCTAAAAGATTTTCACAATGGAAATAAAGAAACATGATTTTCCATTTCAAGCAAGTCATATAAGCACTCACGTTTCAATAGTCATTCCAATACACTTCACTGCACTGTGCTCAGAGTAGGCAACTGCCTCTTCAACATTAGCAGAAGTGTGCCCTGATAAAGCATCATGAAGATTTCTTATAAAATAATCCCGGTAATCTGCTGACAATGACATGAAAGTACCTCCCATTAATATGAACTCAACCTGAAACAATATAACCGCACAAACGAGTGTATAAGACTCTTTTCATAATTCTTATTACTCTAAACCGTAAGTGAATACTTAAGTTGGCATGTCATGCAGCTACAACCTTATCAACACTGTGACCCAATCGCTTAAGCTGATCAATCCTGCTTCTAGCCTGAACATACGGATTATATCTGAACAGGAAAAAATGTAATTATAAGTAATCCGAATTATAATAACAAGTCCTTTGATATTTAGTTTGCTACTAAACCCTACCTAGCTCGAATCGCGCGCATGCTAGTAGGTTCATAGCCGGTATAAGACTGCGTACTGTACTCGAAGTCCGAGTCCGGGCCACCGGGACAATAAACGCAGATATTCCCCGTGGTAGCAATATGTGGACACCGGTGCGGCTTCGACATAACGGCAACGACAGCGATTCCGGAGGCGGTGCGAACAGGTTTGGCACGGAGTTTAGGGAGGAGAGACTCTCGGTCGGATTCGGGAAGAGCTGCGATCATCTCCACCAGCTTTGGCGCTCGGGCGAGGCCGTACTTCCGGCAAGCGGCGGACTTGAGGGCGTTGAGGTCGACGGTTTGGTTGTTTCGCGAGAGCTCCACCATTGAGTTTACAATTTCGGCTATGGCCCGGACCCGAGCTTCTTCTTCAGTCAGGCCATGGGCTTGGTACCCGCCCCGACCAGGTCGCGGCTGCTTTTTCGACTCCGATACTATTGCTGTTGCCATGAAGGCACGACGGCGACACCACAAAGAAGAAGAAGAGTGCTTTACTAAAAATACGCTCTAATTTGCAATTGAGCATACGTCGTCGTTTGATAGAGTAACTGAAACGAGAAGGGGGAATCTGGCATAATGTTCTTCGACGTCGTCGTATGATAGAGCAACGAAAACGAGATTCGAGAAGGTTGAATCTGAAGTAGTGTTGCTCGACGTCGTCGTATGGTTAGTATTCTCCTTATTTGGTTTGTAGCACCTTTTTGAGTAGTCTTCTCACATATCCTGTATATTTCATTTCAAGTGTTTTACCGAATTAATTCTATTTAAAGCCAACCTAATATTTGAAAGATTAATTAACATGTTTACATATACAAGTTTCAATCACTACCGTGGTCATCGCTGTAGTCATCGTCGTCAATACCATGTTAAAATTTCACAAAGATGTAAAATTTGGAAACAATTTTCAATAATTATATATGTAAAATATGTAATTTTTTTACTAAATTCTACTAAAAATAAAAAGGATTTAATTTATCTTTTTAATTAAAAAGAAATTTTAATTAAGAAGCATAAATAAAATAAGTTAAAAAATTAAAATTAAATTAATAAATGACAATCAATTGGATCAAATCTCAAGATATGTTTTAATCTATGACATAAACTAGGTTGAATAAATTTTAAAAAATTCCAATTAAACTTTGTCTTAGTTATTCAACAAATCGACATTATTTTTGTCAATTTTATTTGTTTTATCTATTCAACAAAATACAAAAACAACATTTTATTAACTTAATAAAATGATGTTATTTTGGGGTTGACCAACACTCTCATAAGTTAAAATTAGATCTAAATTTTAGTTTAAACCAATGATTAAAATACGTAACGAGTTCGACTGGTTCAATAGTAAAATCATTAAATCATCTAACTTTTCGATTGATTTATTTTAATAATTCTTGTTGTTAAAAACTGATTAATTTATTAATTAATGGTCATTTTTCTAAATTAATAAGTTTTTATAAATCAATTAATTTTTATTTATCAATCATTTTTAATTAAACTTCAAATTTTTTAATAAGCATCTACAATCTCTTTCAATTGGATTTCAAATTCATTAATTTTATTCAATCTTTAATTGATTTATAATCATCTAATATCAGTTAGAAACTTTTAAACATTAAAACTTTTGTTTTATCTATTTAACTTTTGATTCTTTTTAAAATATTGTTTTAAACAAATTTTTCTCGTTGCCTCTTAACTAGATTGACTTTTATATCAAGTTGATTCAACTCGCCCAGCCTTCTGGAACCCTGTTCATGAAGCATCAATCTCCGTCGTTGGAAAATGAAATGCAATTACATCACTGTTGGTGTGCAGAAGGAAGAATTATAGATCAAAGTAGCCAACATAATGACAGAACCTAAACCTTTATAAAACTAAAATCTGCATTATATTATACATTTCAGAGAAAGGGTTAACCAAGGAAAGAACTTGTTAGTGAGCCTGCCAAAAGGCCAAATGTAATGGAATCACTTCTCTTAATGGTTAGTGAGCCAGTCAAAAGGACAAATGTATAACGAAAATCACTTGTCTTAATGGTTCTAGTTTAGTTTCTCAAAGAATTGCTCCAAGCATTCAGGAGTGAACCAGTTTTCTTTCATCTGCAATGCAACAAAGGGAAAATTCTAAACCCACATCCCAATCTCAGATTTGAAGCAGCAGCCAGAACACAACTTACAAAGTATGGATAGCCTCCAATGTTGAAGTCTTCTGGAGCATCCTGCATAAACAAATTAATATAGTACAGGACATAAATGCCGCATTCTTTGTCATTTCTTTGTTGTGGCACCTACAAAGACATCAAAAAGCTGTGAGTAAATGGAGTTGAATACAATCCGGAGTTTGGATGTATCAAGTTCCCATAATTTTGCATCAGTATCTTCACCTTAGGCACCAAGAATGGAATTTTCGAAATCATCTTTTTATTTGCAGCCCTCCCTTCTGATCTATAAATGTCTAAAACAAACCTGGTGAAAAAGAAAGCATGGTTAAATACTCAACCAATTGCATCTCAGAGATTTTCCAACACAAATTCGTACTTTCTTATATCAGGTTCGAAGCGCCTGGGGTTAGCAATTTCAAGAGAATCCAACAATAACATACATGGCGTTCTAGCATTTGATTGGGAACTCTCGCCGAAGTTGCAGAAAATCAAAAGACTCCAATGACTCCTGAAAAGATTAACAATTTTTACAAAGACTAAACATTCAGGTTCTCCTGCAGAAAATGCAGAAGACATTGAATTGCAAAGCTTGAGAAGAAACTTACCAGTAAACAATGGGAACAAGAACATACTTCTTTGATAAAATTTGTTTCTTGGTGATCGAGGTCATGACCTTCGCTCTGTAAGATGCTTGCATGTACATGGTAAAACATAAGCTATCCAGGTATGTAAAAGAAGCCCTCTTGTCTTTAGAGAGGTTCCTCCATAAATTTCTGCATACATCAGACATAATATAAGAACACAAGGGAACATCAACAAATAAAGGCAACAGCCCGTAGCAGAAGTACCAACCAGAAGCTGAAAGAAGCAACTTACTCAAAATAGCAGTTAAAAGTTCCACTGTTTAGTTTTTCCTTTGGTGTAACTAGTTTAGGAAGTGAATACTTGGCCTTAACTCTTCTTTGCGAGCGCTTCTGGTGAGGAAAGGTATCTAAGAAACAAGGGGAAGTTAACCCAAAACTCAATAACCCTTGAGCTTGTTGTTTAGGTATCTTCACTCCACGCGCATAGAAATATGCCACCATATGTTTCCAACATGAACGATGCTTCGCAATTCGATTATAACACTCTGGCAAAATTACGATAAATGGAGTGTAGTCTACCAAGTTTTTCTAACAGTAATCTAAAATCAAACATAAAAAAAAAAAATGCATCCGTGTGTGATACTCTTGAGCAAATCCGTTTCAGAACCATCCGTTTTACGCTCTCATCCACTGTCAATTGATGCAATAGCCGTAACAGAGGCTCGAATTCAAACCCAACAAAATTCCCATCCGGGTGTCAACAGAAAAAAAAAAAAAAGTGAAACAAAGGTAAAAACTGATCAATACCCGGCACTTGATTTCCCCTTAACAACTTTCTCGTCAAACAAGCATCAAGCAGGCCCATTCATTAATCATCAATTCCCAATAGAATCAAAGCAAAAAGGAAGGAAGAGCGAGCTCAAAACTCGCATTACCTAAAACAGAAGACTCGGTTTCAACAGAAACAGTATCACCTTTGCGCTTTCCTTTTGCCATTATCTAAGATTTACGGCGACATAAACGAAGTATCAGTTCTTCGTTAGTGAATGATAGGGGAAATTTTATTCGGGACATAGGAACGACAGTTAGCCTCTCGTACGAGGTCTCGTTAAGCAAGCAGGTTGCAGGAGTTAAATTGGGATAAAAGCCCAACTGTAAATTGGGTTATGCGCCACCGGGCTAGCTTAAAGCGTAATTCCGTATAAACACATGGGCTTGAATTTTAGGTGCCTACTATTTCTAGTGACATCAACCCATTTAATATTTGTGAGGGAAAAAAAAAAGAGTTAGATGTTAATGAAAAAGGAGGCATAAAGATTTTTAGAACAGGAGATTTGAAATAGTATATTAGGTTGACTTTTATTTTGTCTAATTGCTGTTCTACTTTTTCAAGCTGATTGTCTATATGATGAAGATGTTTATATAAAGCTGTAAGATTGTCGTGCAATAATTGTTGTACTGAGTTATTTAATTGTTCTTGTGTTTGTAATAGATTCGTTATTTGATCTTCAAACAATTTTTGTTGCTGTATTAATTCCGTTAATTGTTGAGAAACACTCATAATGTTTTATGAATATAGTCAGTAAGATGTTTAACTTGTTGTTCAATTTGATCTAATTTTTGTTCTGTTTTTTCTTTGTTTTTATCTAATTGTGGCTCTTT
>JANQBM010000006.1:35609967-35633616 GCA_025594535.1 Erythroxylum domingense
CCAAAATATATAAAAACAAGTAAAAGCTCACATTTAAGCACAATAAATCACCAAATAAGCATAGAATTAGGAACTAATACATGCTAGATTTACACACTATCAGTGACGGAGATGAGGATGCTTTATTAGAAGTGCAACTTTATACGAAAAGATAAGGTTGGTAATAAAGTGGTAAGAGATAAATTGGGTTTGGTAACATTGATAGTAAAATAAAGGAGATAAGGCTCAGGTAGTTCAGACAATATTAAGAGGAGATATTTTGACACCCCTATGAGAAGATGCAAGAATATTGTAATTAGGGACTGTAAGAGAAGAGAAAAACCCAAAAGAGAATTAAGGAGAGGTGATTAAGAATGATATGGCCATACTAGAGCTTATCGAAGACTAGGACCTAAATAAGAAACTTTAGAGTATTGGTAGAGGACTCTATGTAGAGAGGTTTTTCTCTTTTCAAAGGCCTTTTAAACCGTTTCCGTCAATTCTTATATCATTAGATTAATTTAAACACTTTTGTTTGTAGCACTTGTTCCTTTAGTTATTTTATTTTGTATTTCATATTTTTTCCTTTTATAATTACTTGTTTGTTTTAGTTACTTATTTTTCTTTCCTTTTTGTTTATTTATTTATTTACTTACTTTTTTATATAGTTATTTGTTTTTGTACTTGTCTATTGCTTTTTTCCAATAAAAATCCTTTTTTTCTTATGGATATACTAAAAACAACCTTTTATTAGCTAGGAGTAAGTCCATGTACTTTTGGACCTCTCCATACCACGAATCCCAGTAGAACTCTTACTGGGACGTTAATCTTTTTCTTTTTCTTATTGCTGTTATTGTTATTGTTGTCACTGACATGACTAGTCATGTCAGATTATTGTACTTTTCATTTGACTAGCCACGTCATATTATTGTACCTGCCATATGGCAGCCACGTGTTCCCTTTTTTAATTGATTATGTAATATTTAATAAATTTGAAAAAAATAAAAATCTAATTTTGGTATGGTGAACTTGGTAAGTTTAAATTTAATTTTCCTCTCCTAGCTTTAATTTCCTAGGTCTTTTATCATGATAAAGAGTTCATGGAGTTGTAATAAAGATTTTTTTCGAAGAAGGTTGGATTTAGATTGCCAGTGGTTGATTTGGGGTTGAAGTTGATGGTGGTTAACCTGGGGTCAAGAGATAGGAAGAAACTTGGGCATTGGATTTTCTTTCCCTTTTATAGGGTTTGTTTGTTTTTAGGTGTTTTTAAGATTTGTGCAAGTGGGTGGTTTGTATTTTTACTTGAAAGAGCTGCCTTCGATTAAGTTAGTTCATATATGCATGCAAAGTGTGTCGGTAATTGAAAAAAATTATTTGATATATGTGATGTGCAAAAATTTGGCAAAGCTACCTTTTTCTCATTATTTTTCTGTTTTGTTTCTCTTTTATAACCTTGTTTGTCTTCAGTTGCATTTCACTATCATAAGCTTTATCTTTCTTGAAAAGTTCTTTATTTTCATACAGGAATTTATCAATTCAAAGTCACCGGTACAAATTTTCCATAGTTCTCAAAACTTTAACAATTATGGCTATAAGGACCAAAATGAGAAGGACCAAACATTGAAATAATAGCTACAAAAATTAGAAATTAGAATAGCGTTGCTCAAATAGGAATTACAATGGCCTGACCCAAAGGCCCAATTGTTAATCCTAGCTCAAGTAAGTTTGAGTTGCATGGCTTCACTCTCTAAAACTCAAACTCCACAATCTAATATGCATTGAGGTAGGTATATATTTGGAATTTAGTTTTCATTTGTTTGAAGCCAGATGTTAGATCTTGCATTGAGAAGACATTGAATGTGTCCTTCTCTTTATAGAATGATAGTAGTTAAAAATTAATGCCCCTATTTGTTTGAAACCAGCTAGTACATTAGTTGTTTTCCTTATATCTTTATTTCTTTTCATCAATAAATGATTTTTCTTTTATTTGTATCAAATTGATGTTTTAGTTTCATCCACAACCATGAACGTGAAGTTTCAGGTTGATTTTCTATAACTTTGTTTGCTATATAAAAACTTGTTCATTGTTCATTGTAAGCTACTTTTGCACTGCCATTGATTCTCCAAGTTGTTAGTATGCTTTGTTCTTTCCTCTGTGTTAATATAAAAATTAGCTATTGTAGTCGGAGTATCAATATATGTTTGATCATATTTAACCATCATTTGTATTACGAAAAAAAGGGTGTCAATAAAATATACGTGGATTTTTTTACATCTATAACTGTTATATACTATAGGAAGAGTGTGAAGGCGTTGTTAGTACATTCAAGAATGCTATTCATTATTGTTTCGATAATTTAGTAAAAGCTAAAAAGAAAATAATCTCATTTTTGCCGAAAGAAGGCACTATGTTCAACAGTAAAATGAGATTGATATTTTTGTTGCTATTATATATAGTATATAATATGGATATCATAATCCTGAGTAATTTTTTTCATTCCCTATATTGATTCTCCTAATTGTAATGACAAGATGAAGCTACAACTATCAAATGTTAAGCCTAATATTGGTCAATATTTTTATCAATGCAATAATACCAATGGAAGTATTGCCCTTTTATTTTTATCAACCCATTATGATTATTTTAATTATAGCTTCTATGATATTAATTTTATATAACCAAATAATGATCATTCAAATTGTAAGTGTCTTAAAAGTATATGTTCTTGGTAAAAGAGTTGAGGTTTTGTAATTGTAAAAACAATTGCTAGACATCTTCTATACATTGGGGGTAAGAATTTTATTTGCAAAATTCATTATTACCTGTAACAAGTAAGTTTACATAATAATTCATAAACATTCCAAAATTTGACTTAAGTTTCATATTTGTATTTGTATTAGTATCTATATTTTATTGGTTCTGAGTAACTATATGTTGTGGGCATCTAATGCATGTTAACAAACATCGTCCTTCAAGATAAAGCTTTGTTTGCTCATATCTTATTAGTTTATATTCATGTCCCTAAAGACTCCTAGTTATGTACTTTAGGAACATTTAGTGGATTTACATATATCTATATTTTAAATTAATTATTTATTCATATTTCGATGCTTTATAACTTGTTAAAATACGATTGTGTGATATAGAAAGGTAGGAGAAAGTCCTTAAGGGCTACGAAGTTACATTATAAATTCTTCTATAATAGACAAAATGTAACTGCAATTTGACATTATGGGTAGACGTATAAATAGCACGTGCTTTTCGTTATCAAGCTAAGTCACCAAATATGCACTCAGCTACAATCTAGCATTATGGGTTGAACATTAGAATTATAGGCATTCTTTCTTGTTCTGTTTTGCACATAAAATTTGATTTTCTTACTTGTAGGCAAATATCAATGGCGAGGGCAGTCCTAATTTCTTACTTGAAAGTAAGCCACAATTGTAGTAACAATTTTAAATGTTGGCACGTGTACTTTATTCCAAATGACACTGAGTTGCAATGGGGTTGAGTGTAGAGAAAACATGACAGCCTCTCTATATCATTCAAGTTCACCTATGCTGGCAGTGGGAGATGCCAAATGTAACTTCCTCCTTTGTGCATTTATGGTTTCCTTTCATGTTCTTAATATTGCATTGTTTATGGAGTAGAGGCATAATAAGGCCACTATGTTATGTCGATGGAATTTAGGGAAATAAGCAAGCTTGTATATGGTTGATCAATTGTTGAGGAAAAAAACTACTTGTACAATTTTGCTACTATAGTTAGCAAGGATACACCTTTAATTCGTAATCAACAATACTAAAGTCACATTTAACTTCAGGTTGATTAATCAACAAGGATGCGTCCAACATAATATACCAATTTCCAAAACACAAATATACCAATCCAACATAACTTTGACATCCTCAATTTCTAAAACACAACACAATGTTCATATCCTAGATATAATGTTCAAATTCTTTACCAAATCATAAAATGAATTTTAAATCCTTATCCAGATCATAACACATTGATCAAACATGGTTAGTTTTATTGTAGTTTCACCATCTTCAACTTGAGATTTTCTTTGAGTTAATTTTTTGGCCCTTACTGTGAACCTCCTCCTCTTTATAGTTATTTTTTGAGCATTTGTATTTTAAGAAGCTTAAGTTGATTTAAACACTTGAAATTAACTTGCACCTATTTATAAAACATCATAAACAAAAAGTATATTATTACCAATTAGGAATAAATAACAAATAATAGCAAAAAATTGAAATTAGTTGACAAACCATAAAATAAGGGTCCCCACTAACTTCTTTAAATGTTACTATATATCTTTGGGCAACCTCTATACACATAAATGTTTATGATATTTAAAAACTTGTGGAAAATAAAAATTAAAAGCTCACTTTTTAAGATAGATGTTGTAGTGTTTGATCCTACAGATGTTGATTATCTTCTTCTTCTAGCTCCACTGTCAATGTTAGATGTAGGTAAAGAATTTTTCGAACGTCTTCCTCATTATTAATGTATTATACAATTACAATTTTTAATGAATGATCTAAAATTAAAAGAATATTTAGCATAATTATAATTGTAAATAAGTATACAATTACCTTAATAATTTCAGGTTGTTCCAGATGTTGGTCCTTATTTTGCATCCTTTTTTATTATGACCAACTTTAAAACAACATTAACATCTTATGACTACTCCAACTTTGCTCAACTTGTTTGGATTCCGTGGTTCTTTATCTTTATTCCTTCTTCTAGCTTTTTTAGGCCATTCAGGGATTTTCTTAATCAAAGGAGGTATTATGGGCTACAAGTTTTTAGTTTTTGGCTAAAATGTTAGACCATTAATGGGTTCTATGATGTACTGATAACTCTTTAAATAACATTCATACTTGTAGTATTGGCTCACAAACCCATCAATATCCTCCCACTAATTTGATATACAAGAAAATGTATGCTTACATGGGATTTTTATTAAATCCTAAAGTCTACCCTGCCAAGTTCTTGCTTGTAAATCAACAACGAACTTGTTTACAAAATGCATTACTTCGAACTTTGAACTTCCTTTTATCTTTGTGATACAGGGCCTTCCTTCTCATTGTGCAATCTCTATCTTCTTTCTCAATTTTGGACATATATCATAAGTGAGTTTGATCATCATATCTTGATGGGTGTCGAAACCACCAAAAATAAATTACCTACTCTAAAAGATTTGCAATCTGGCGTGGCTAGCCACATCAACAACGTTAATAGGAAACTTAACATCGGGTTATTTTTATAACAAATTGAAAGTTTGGTATTTTATCGTCATTTTAACCTTTAGGTTGGTATTATAAAATTAAAAAATTGAAAATTATTTTATAATTGACCCTTATTTCAAATTAATTTAAAGAACTAACTTCTTTAACTCCTCACATTATAATTATTAAACACCAAAGTCTAAAGATAGTTATATGGTAAAAAATTCTCAAAAATTAAGATTTAAAAAACATTTACAATAATATAAAGTATTTAAAAATAATTTTAAATAATAAAAGTATTTCAATTTTTAATGTAAAATTCTAATTTTGTTCATATAAGTCTTACAATTAGATTATTGGTTTAAAATTATAATTAAAAGATTAATAGGTTAAACTAAATATATATTTTTTAAAATTTTAAACTAAAAATATTTTAGATAATAGTTACTGTATCTAAAAATAAAATAATATTATGTTAATTTTGATAAATGGAGTTATTAAGTCATATTTTAATATAATTTTAATTTTAATAATAATAAGAGACTACTTTTTAATTAATAAAAATTAAAGGACTATTTTATAATTTAAGGTGTTCTGAATGAGTTATTTCATCTCCATGTAAATGGGTAACTTTATATAAACTTTCATGTCAACAAATCTACCAATGGGATTTAATGGAATTAACTTTTATAGTATATTTAAAACTGTTGGATCAACTGAGGTTTTAACGTATAATTGGGCCAAAAGTGCATTTTGAATCTTAACATTTACAACAAAATACAACATGAGCCCTAACATTTTAAAGTATTCAAATTGATCCATAAAGTTTTCAAAACGTTTAGAACAAACCCTAAATGGGCAAAAAATTTGACGATGTTATCTCTCCGTCAGTTAAATATTATGTCATCATACATTTTTTAAATAAAAAAGGGTCCCACTGTCACGACGACAATTATACATATCACATAGTGGGTCCCACTTGCCACATGGCATGGGCCATTTTATTTTAAGAAAATAAAAAATAATGCAACATCATCATTGACATGGTATTTAACTGATAAGAGGTTAACACTGTTAAATTTTTCATCCACTTAGGGTCAGTTTGAATGTTTTGAAAATTTTGGGGTTCAATTTGAATGCTTTGAATCGTTAAGGTATGTTTAGTATTAATTTGATGACAATAAAGTATGTCACTACTAATATTTTATTATTTTTGAAATTAATATGCTAATATGTAAAAGATTAAGTCTAATAGGAAAAAAAATAAAGTGAGTACAAGAACAAATTAAATCAGCTCATCAATTAAAAGATGAAGAAAATGAGTAAAATGGAGTACATATGCAATTCAAGTAAAGAACTTAGAACAAGCAGGAATCAAACATATAAAGACTTAAGCAAATCATTGTAATACTTTCTATAATCTTATCTTAATCACTTTAATAAATTAGAGGTTCAATCATTACATAATCATTTAATACATAAATCCTTTCATAATCAAGAGAAAATTTGTGTAATCTTTAAAGAAAATCAGTTGATCTTTAAACAAACTTTTGAAATAGTTTTGACTCAAAATTTTGTCAAAAAGAATGTGTTTTTCTTTTTAAAAGAACTTAAAAAGTTTTAAAAACCTTGTTTTTGGATTTATTAGTCGATCAATGCATAAGTGTGGTCAACCAATATCTTTTGGAAGTTAGTAAACACTATAAGTTTGTTAGTATATTAATTGATATATTAACTATTGTATTCTAAAAGGCAAAATCTATATTTTAAGAGTTTGTAACGATATTAGTTGATACATTGGTCAACTAGTATGCTAGATTAGTCAGTTAATGTCAATGTTACTAGTCATTATAATTGCTATTTTTTAATCTCTAATGACTATTTAGAGTATAAATAGATCATATGTGTTATGAGAAGTAAGATAGACATAATAAAAAGTTGCTAAGAGCCTTAATAGGATAAAAAGTGTGTATGTTTGTTACATAACATATATTAAGGCATTGTTTATTAGTGTGAGCAAGAAATAAACTTTTTAGTTGTATACTTGTTATAATTAGAGAAATCAATTAGAATACACTTATTGTGGGTTTTTCTTGACCTTGGACAAGATTTATAAAGGTTAATCTTCAATTATATCAAAGAAAGAGGATTGTAAGAGTTTGTCTTTACCTATGACAAAGAATATATTGTATAAAAGGTTAGTTTTCATACACTGAAGGAAGAAGATAGTGAATTTTTAAGTGCAAACCAATGAGAATGATATTCCTAGGTTATGCCAAGTCTAAAACCAAGTGGTTTGTTTTTTGTCTCATTATCCTCCACTACTATACATATCAAATTCCATAGTTGTGAACTTCTTTTTGTTTTTCAACCCCAATTTTTCCTATGTTACGTTCTTCATAGTCTTTGACTTTATATAATTCATATAACTATGGATTTATTAATACAATAGTTATATGACAACTCGGTCTTTTTATGAGACGATCCTATCTGTAAGCCTGAGGTTTTTGTTTTTCAAATGCAGTCCCTTTATTACATATGGAGTAGATGAAGGCCAAGAGTTATTTAATCAAACTATTATAAATTTGTTTTGTCTCTCTTTTCACTCTATTTTATTTATTATTTCTATCGTTTTGTGATCATCACAATTTGTCGTAATCATTCTTTAGAATACGTAATCCATTCGTTAGTTTATAAATACGATAACAAGTAAATACATATCATATGTCATCCAAAGACTGATAATTAGTATCAAAGTAGGTCTCATTCATTACATATATATTTATAGCAAAATTTGAGAAAAGATTATTATGAAATGATTTGATTCACTTTTTAACCAAGTAAAAGCACAAATGAACCCATATTTATTGATGGAGATAGTTATCTTTAATAGAGAACTATGATTAAACACTTCCTTTTGACTTAAGTAGTTACTGTTTATGACATTGTAGATTATGGATCTCATATCATAAGGAAACTTTTAGTGAGATAAAAAAATGGAGATTAAGGTATAAAAAGATAGAAATGAATGGGACAATAAGGATAAGAGGCTCTTTGCATTGAGTATTAAGGTCATATATGCACATTGAGTATGAATGAATCCAATAAATTATGTATGTGAAATGACTTAAAAGATATGCCATACATTTGATCACAGATGAGGGCACCACTCAAGTAAAAAGAACAAAGTGAGCATGTTTGTGCATCAGTATGAATTTATTTCATATGGTGTTAATGAATCAAGTTCTAATATGTATGATTGACATTTATATTATTAATTCTCTTTATGATTTTGGTAAGATTTACTCTATTCTTAAATTATTAAGAAAATTGCTTAGGTCTTCACCAAAGGTTTGGGAAGTAAAAGTGATAGTTATATAAGAACCTAAATATTTGAGCACCTTGTCATTAAAAAAGCTAGTTGGATCACTCATCACCTATAATATATAGATGGATAAATTACATGAAAAGGATGTGGCTCTAACAAGAGTATTTGTGGTGTTTAAAGCATCCAAGGATCAGAGAGTTGACGATAAAGAGACCTCCATAAATGTACTTGTGGTGTTTAAAGCATCCAAGGATCAAAAAGTCGATGATAAGGAGACCTTCATAAGTGAGAGTAAAGAGGATGATATAAAACTCTTTAGAGGAAAAAAAAGAATTTCTTAAAGAAGAAGAAGAGAAACAAATAATTGAAGAAGAAAAAGAAAGTACTTAAGGCTATATGAACTAACACTGCTAGTTTAGAGAGCAAAATCCTAAAATATGATGATAATTATATACTTAATTGCCAATAATGATGAGGTACCTTCTTCCTCAAATTTTTATGATAATAATGATGAATATGATTCTAATCTTTCATATGATAATTTATTGAATGTTTAAAGGACATGGGTACGAAAAGGAAGAAAATATCTTCCAAGTATAAAAAGGTTTAAAAGCTCTTAGATGCATGCGTGATTGAGAATGAGATATTGAAATATGATATACATCACATAATAAAATCTTAGTGTGTTGTTGTCAATGATAAAATGGATGATTTGTAGCATGAGAATAAGGCATTGAAAAATGAATTCAATGTCCTTAAATAATGATTTTCAAAGTTCACTTTAGGAAGGAAAAAATTAAATAGCATTCTTAGAGCACAAAAGGACTCTAGTGATCGGCATATAGTCAAAAAAGTTTTACAAAGCCAAGTAATTATGTGAAGAGCATATGCCTAAATCATTACATGTATGTATTGCATCTTCTAAAATTAAAAAAATCATATGCTAATCCATTTTCCTCGAAGTCCAAAACAAAAGAAAATTTTCATTTAGGTATAAGTCACATTCTAAACCAAGAAGACATATTATTCAAGGTAGAAAAAGCATAATTTTTAGGTAAGGTCATCCCAAAAGAACATGCAATAAACTTTTCATTCATATAGGTTTATTCTTCATTAAAATAACATGAAACACGCTCACAATTATTATAGGAAGGCATGATACGTGCTCCTTTTCAACATTGGTCATATTTTTATCAATGAAACATGATAACTTTCAATTCATAAGTAAGCCTTTTCATCACACAAAAAGAGTTTCTAATCACCCAAATGTCCAAAAGAGAGTATTATATCAGGCACATCACCATCAAGACTTAAAAATGCATATATGACATATTCTCATATGTCACACTCATATAACTCATGTACTTTTAAACTCATATACTTTTAAATCATCTTATGCAAGACATCGCTTTTGTGGTGATTATAAACTTATCCATGAAAAAATTACTCTTTGAAATAATGTCCGCAAAGTAAATTTAAAAAGATATGAACTGAAAAAGATTTAAGTATTAATCTCTAAGGATCTAAGTTTGTGTGAGTGCTTCAAACTCAAACATATTGATTTCTTTACCTCATAAATCAATCAAATGGTATAAAATAAATACCAAAAATTGGTATCACCTCTATTGATATTAAATGAAAAACAATAATGGTATCTCTAAATATTTATTTTGAAAGAAAAATCATTAAACCCTCACTTGAGCCAGGTAAAGAGGTTGGTATCAAAATATCAATTACTAAACCAAATGAAGAAGAAAAGAAGGTAACTATTGGTAGTACATAAAAGGAGTTATACACTTACTTTCATATTGATAATATTTTTTGAAAAATAAGAAATTTGTTAAGCCTTGGAAGGCAACACAATTATACATTCAAAATACAATGCTAGTTGTCACTACATTATAGTGACAATCAAGGATTACACCAAGGATTAAGAAAGTAGAAAACTAAACATTCCAAAAGAAATGCAGATATTACTTATACTGAAATATGTGTTTTTATATGCTAATTTGAAGTCTGGTTTGTTGTACAAGTTGTTTGCATAATTGATCCATGGGTAGACATTTATCTTGGAATATTGTGTAGTTTCTTTTGTCCCATATTATTATGATTATTGAAGATAAAACCACCCAGAAACATTTTTATGTAGTGCTATTCGAACAGTTGGTATTTAGGTACCAAGATTTGATTTTGTTCAGACTTTCTAACTTTACATTTATCAAACACCTACTAAGGAGTTCCATCTATATTCCCCTGATATAGCCGTATTTAAGAATAGATGTTCAACATTTTCCTTAGCTTTTCAATATAGTGAACAACAATTTGTAAACTGCAAGTATCTAACAATTTTATGAACTATTTTTAGCTTGCACTTCACTATAATCCAAAGGATGCTGGTAGCACAGGGGTTGAGATAACTAGCTGAAATTGCTTTGGTCTAAGGTACTTTTGGAAGATCTTCAAAAATTAGCTTCTTCCAGGTTGAGTTGGAGAATTTACCATGAATAGGATTCCTCCAAGTGTATTTGACATAATCTGTATTGAAGTGAGACTGACAGATTTCATTTATGAGCGACTTAGGTAATGTAAAATACTGGAATATTTCCTTGTCAGCTAAGGCTGTTGCAATATATGCATTTAGTGGAATTGATGTTCTGAAGGTTACAACTTCATTGAAGTTAATCATTTTCCCCACTAAAAGCCAATTATCATGCCAGAAGCTAGTAGATTCTCCATTCCCAACTAATGCTATAAATTATATCTTTAATGTGTCCTTCATTTTTAAAATGGCTTTTAAGGTGGTTGAGGAAAGCCTGTAGAATCAATTGCCTAGATACTCATGCTTTTGATAAAGTAACTATGAAAAAACTTGTACCAAAGAGATTGTTTGTCATGCATGAGCCTTTATAATCTCTTACTAAGCAATGTGGTATTCATGGTTTGAATAGAACATATCCCTATACCTCTTTGTTTTCTTGGAGTGTAGACTTCACTCCATTTCATCTTGGTTTTGTGAGTTCCCTCTATTTTGAAGTTATTGAATATCTTTTCTATGATTTTAATGATAGACCTGGGGAAAGCCAAATGAGCAACTCAATAGATATTGATAAAATTAATAATATATGCAATACGTTGAATTCTCCCTATTGTTGAAAGGTGTTTGGAGCTCTAAGAAGAGATTCTGGATTGAATTTTGTAAAGAAGATCTGCAAAGTCCCTTGATTTCACTCTATAAGAGGATATGGGGATGCCAAGATATGTCATTGGAAGGTTTTGCAGCTTAAACCCAATGATATTTGCAATCTATTAGTGTTTATCAACTGTACTCCCTGAAAGATAAATGTTGCTTTTGGCACAATTCACCTATAACCCATATGCCTTTTGAAAAATTTGTAGTGCTTTCATCACTGTTAAGGTAGAAATAGCGTCTGCTTTAGAAAGTAAAATTAGATCATCTACAAAACAAAGATTGTTTAGTTTAAGCTCCTGCATTTGGAGTGGTATTTGAAACTTCTTGTTCTTTTTATAACCCTTTCAATTATCTTGTGTGGTACTTCCATGACAAGAGCAAAGGCATATGGAGATAGTGGATCCTCTTATCTAATTCTCTCGCTACTTTTGAAGAATTTTAGGTTGATCATTCACTAATATTCTAATGTGGGAGTCTTTATGCATTGATCAATCTACTGAATAAATACCTCTGAGAATTCCATAGCTTGTTATATATTGATGATAAAGCTCCAATACATATTGTCATATAGCTTTCTGAGATCAATCTTGATGCAGAAATTGGTATTACCCCTCTTCTTAGAGTAAGAACTAATGAGCTTGAAGAATAAAGATGTTATCTCCAATTACTTTTCCAGGTATGTAAGTTCTTTGAGTGGGATTAATGTGCTTATGGAGTATACTCTTGAGTCTTTAAGCAATGATTTTAGAGAGAATTTTGTATGGAATTGCAGAAAGTAATAAGTCTAAAATAAGAGAAACCATTCAGTTCTCCATTCTTTGGTACAAGGGTTATAAAAGTCCTATTGATGTCTTTAAGGAGAGAGAGCCTTTGTTGAAAAACTCCATAACAACTTCTAAAATCAAATTTCCAGTGAGTAACCAATTTTTCTATAAGAAATTGACATTAAAGCCATATGGTCTTGAAGCCTTATGAGGGTGGAGATTGGCAACTGTTCCCTCAATCTCCTAAAGTGTAACAGGCTTACATCATATGACAACTTCTTATGGTGAAATGGAATCTTTAAGGATCTGCTCAAGGAACTGCTTGGAATAATGTGCTTTAGTAGGCTTATTCATTAGATCACTCCTTGAGCAAGCTATATTTGAGAGTTAAACATGTATTATTGTGCTTGAAGGAAATAATTTTGTTCTTGGCTTTTCTTGAAACAATGGCT
The DNA here is from genome assembly GCA_025594535.1 of Erythroxylum domingense. Classification (NCBI taxonomy): domain Eukaryota; kingdom Viridiplantae; phylum Streptophyta; class Magnoliopsida; order Malpighiales; family Erythroxylaceae; genus Erythroxylum; species Erythroxylum domingense. Next base: position 35,622,919 of record JANQBM010000006.1, read on the forward strand.
TCGTGAAATATTGAGGTGTTTCTATCTCCATGTTTCATCCAATCCACCTTGGCTCTTTGTTTCATAAAGGAATAATCAAAAAGAAGAGCTTCAGTGTAATTTTGCAAGGCTTCTCTTTCTTTAACCTTTTGAATTTGCTGATCATGATTGTTATAATTAGCCTGATGAATATTCTCCAAATCCTTCTTTACAATGTTGACTAGGAGATGTGTATTGCCAATATTAAAACTATACGATAGCTTCATCTCCTGCTTAATAAGCTACATCTTTATATAAACATATTGTTTAGTAACACTAATATAAGATCTCAGTGCTTTCCATATGCTTTCCTAAAAACCAGCTAGCTCTATAACAAAATTGTTGAATATGAAAGGATAATAAGATCTTATAGTAGTTGTTATGGTACATATAAAGGTACAAATGAATGAGTGTAATAAGCTTAGAAGTGAGAACGAGAAAGTTGATAAAGTTGAGTAGTGTAGACTTGAAATGCCTAGAAGTCAGAATCAAATCCAATAGCAAGCATAAAAAGAAATTCCTAATGCAGACTATAAAACCATAAGTTAAGTGAGCAAGGAGGGATTACAAACAAAGGTACATATGAATGAAGTTAATAAGCTTACAAGGGAGAATGAAAAAGTTGAAAATGGGGAGCAGCGTATAGTCATGTGGAATTCATAATTATATTCAATAGCAAGCCTAAAAAGAACATGAATTTGAGACAGTACCTAGAAGAAAATCCAGTAGGAAGAAAAAACCTTCCTTACGGGAATCATCCTCATAAATATCCTCACCTGGAATGTAAGAGGGGCTAATACCCCTAATAAACAATTGATGATCAGGGATACCATTTTACAGAATAAGGTGACAATTGTTGGCATTTTGGAAACTAGAAAAAGAAAGGAACACTGTAAGCAACCGAAATATTTTCCAGCTAAGTTGCAAGTCATTTCTACCACTCTTATTAACCTAATGGCATGGTTATTATCTTATATGATGCTAAAGCTTTATTTGTGACATCTTTTAACATATCTAATCAGTTGGTCTACTTATAAGTCATTGTAACACATCTTAACTTGCACCTATGCATTTCATTCAGATATGTACATAATAATGCGTATCAGAGAAATTTCTTGTGGGAACAAATCAAGGAGCTTGTAGCTTTAATCAACTTTCCCTGGATGCTCTTAGGAGCTTTCAATACCATTTTAAAAATAAAGGAAGCAAAGGGACCAAGATCAGTATGTAGTCCCTGTGGGGAACTTGCCAAATGTCTGGAAGAAGCTCAATTCACTGATATCCCTTCAGGGGGATGCTTCTACACCTGGAACAACAAGCAATCTAGTGATCTTTTGATAAATAAACACTTGGACAGAATTGTTGTAAAGCCTGAATTAGATGACAACTTTCCCCAATTGTTTCTCTAAAGTCTCTAGTAGTTATTTGTTAAATTATGTTGATAATATTTGAGCATATTGATTTGACATACATATTTAGAGGATAAAGCATTGTTATATGTACCTAGGAAGAGAAAGATAAATTGATATTTAAAATTGGAACATAAGAAATATAAGGATTACTTTTTAATTTTGCAAATGCTCAAGTGAGTTTTTAAAATAGGAAAGAGAAAAGTTATTTATTTTGGTTAAAACTTATATATTTATATATCATATATCCTTTTTAGTGTTGATAAAAAAGAGGATAAAATGATTATATTAAAATTTGAACATTTCATGATGCATAAACAAAGGGGGAGCATGCATTACATATTACTTCTGTATAAGGAGAACTTACTTAATGTCATTTATTTTCTTTAATATCACTAAATATTTTATTATCATAAAAGAGAGAGAGATTGTTGAATCAAAGGAGGTTCTAACTTATAATTTTGATAATGACAAAATATGTTACTACTAATATTTTTATCCTTAGCGATATTAATAAGCTAATATGTAAAACATGAAGTTCAATAAAAGGGTAGAGTGAGTAAAGGAGCCAAATGAATCAGTTGATCAATCAAAGGATAAAGAAAATAAGTAAAGTATAACATAAATGAAATTCAAGTGAAAAACCAAAAATAAGAAGGAATCAACCATATCAAGACCTAAGAAAATCTTTGTATCCTTCCAATAATCTTATCTTGATCATTTTAATGAATTAAAGGTCTCATCATTACAAGATCATTTACAAATAGAGCATAATGCATAAATCTTTTTATAATCAAGAGAAAATATATTTTGATCTTTGAAGAAAATCTTTTGATTTTTAAACAAACTTTTGAAAAACTTTTAAAATAGTTTTGAATCATTTTTTTTTTTGAAGAAATGTGTTTTAGTCTTTGAAAGTACTTAAAATTTTTTGAAAAACTTATTTTTGTGGCATGTTAGTCTACCAATGTATAGGTGTGGTCAAACAATATATTTTAAAAGTTAGTAAAATTGTGTATCATGAGTTTGTTAATATATTTATTGATATATTAGTCGATTAATATCTTTACGTGGATGACCAATGTATTTTGAATGGTAAAAATTTCATGTATTGAAAATTTATATATTGGACGACCAATATCACTATTACTAGTCATTGTAATGACTGATTTTTATTCGTAATGATTATTTTAGGTTTTTTTTAGTATAAATAGATAATATATAAGTTATGAGAAGTACGATGGACATAACACATATTAATAGGCTAGAGAGTGCATGTGTGCATAACTGATATTGAGTCATTGTCTATTGGTGTGAGCAACAATTGGAATTCTTGAGTTGTATACTTATTATAATTGGAGACATTAATTAGGATATATTTTTATATATAGGATTACTCTTAAAATAAGATGATTGCAAGAGTTCTTCTTTACCTGTAACAAAGAAAATGTTGTATAGAGAATTGCCTGTGACTTGTTGAATAGTAAATTCCTAAATGAAGTTTGGAGAGTGGAGATAGACACAAGATTGTTTTGTTGAATTACTATAAATCACTCTCTTTTATTTATTATTGTGATTGCTTTGTGATTATCATATGTGTTTTTGTCATAATCATTACTTAAAATAGTCAATTCATTCATTATTTTAAAAATATGATAGAAAGTGAATATATACTATTAATCTCTCTCTCATTCATTAGTTTAAAAATATAATAGAAAGAGAATATATACAATTCATCTCTCTTTCATGTAACATCCGAAAAATAAAAATAAAAATAAATTAAAATTTATTATTTATTATTTAAAAAATTATTATTTATAATTAATATTATAAATTTAAGTAAAAATTATCAATTTTAAATATAATTATTTTTGAAAATGAATAAAACAACATAAATGTTTACGTAATATTTTAAAGTGTATGATTAAGTGTTTATCGTGAAAGTGAATAATTAAACTTTATTTTTAATAAAATTTTAATGAAACTATTCAAAATAATGTTTTAAAATAAAATATAATTTAAATTCAAAATTTCTGAATTGCTTGTCTTGATCATCAATCAAGATTGCCTTGTCTTGTGATTATTAAGCATCGGACAATAGTTTCAAGGATCAATATTCATTATAAAATCCAAACATTGACGGGCAATAGAAGCTTCCAATTGCCTCTTTTGGGAAAGGAAAGGAAGTTGAGGATTAATGCCAAGGCCTAAATATTATTTTCTTATTTGGTATCCTGAAAATAATTATTATATCGGTAAATGATCACCTACAGTTTTTTTTTTCCTGGAAGGGAATCAAGTCTCCAGGTATCTTCAGGTTTTCCCAAACTATTTGCAAATGCCTCTAGTTTAACATATGACGTTGTTGGAGCTGTAAACTTGCCTGGAGTGCACAAGAACTTAACCAACTGTTCTAATTTTCAACTCGATTTAGCATTTCCAGCAAGAAGCAGCAATTATAGGCCTTGATTTCCAACCAAGTACCAAGCAACCCTTCTCTTCCACAACAGTGTAGCCATCACAAGCTTTAATGTTTCCTATCCATTGCTTGGCCTGAGCTATCATCTTAATAGGTGCAGCCTGAAACCCCGCGCGGCTCATCCTCCGCCGCCACTGGTCCACCTTCTCGTGTCGCTCCACTCTCGATGGACCTTCACAGCTCACTATGTTCTTAATCTCTTCGGCAAAGTAGAATTGTTCGATTTTGGCACGTCTTGTGTCATATTTGGGCAGCATAGCATCTAGGGAATCAAAAATTGCTGAATAGTAATGCAAAGCTTCCATAAATCTCCCAAGAAAGAACGGTCCATTGTGGCTTGAGTCTTGCTCAACAAGGACAAGAACTTTGGGTGAGAGTTTATGAATGATTCGCAGCACAGAATTCAGAGCTCCTCTACTTTCCTTCACCACGTAATGAAGCTGAAGGATGCTGTTAACAACAAGAACTTCACCATCTTTAATTTTGATGTCTTCGGGATGCAAATTTTCCAAGTTACATTCAACAACCGCGAACTCCAAATTGATTCCCAATTCTTTAGCATACTTCTCGAGTTCGTTACCAATGACCCGGAACCTATCAACACAAAGGCCAACACTAGTGATTCGAAGTTGGTTAGGTTGTTTCGCGGCGCGAGTGGCAAGGATTTGAAGCAGCCGGCGCCATTGGTGACCATATGGCAGACCAAGGGTCATCCCCAGGTCGACCACATGGACATAACTCTCTCCCTCAAAGGCTTCCAATATGGAAGAGTTGGCCACAAAGTGACCAAACTGAATATGGGGACAAATTTCATAAACAAGGCTTAAAGCTTCTTCCTTTCTATCAGAGGCAACGTCCATTATGTTCATGACGGGTGCAACAAGTCCAATAGACCCTAATGTTTGAAGGAGGGAAAGCCTTTCAGCGAGGCCTTGAACAAAGCAGGACGCGACTCGCTGGAAAGAAGAACCAAACACCAAAGTATTTGATCTAAGTTCAGACAGTAATGTTAACGCATGAGTCTCGTGTCGACAAGCTACTGCTTCTGCACAGGAAATTAGAAGCTGAACGAGCCTTGTTCCATTAGCACTATCATCTTCTTCATTCCTAATCTCTTTCGTACGAATCACATCAGAAGCTGCTTCCACAATTGCTTCTGCTGCATGATATCTTTGACTATAAGTCCATATATGATCCCGAAAATGAAGCTTTGGCAAGCTATTAACGCTCTTACTGCGACTCATCATGCTATTAATATCAGAACTGCTGCTGCTTCCTCCACTAAAATGGTTGCTATTACTTTCAGTGAAGTCTGCAACACTCGCTGTTCGTTTGATCCTTTTAGGATGTTGCGCCTCTTCGGGGAACGGAAGGAACTTAGCTGAATCATTGTCATCCAACATGGGAAAAAAAGGGTAAGGATAGCAAGCCATAGCCGAGATGCTGAGATTAAATACACTCATCTCATTTCCTGTTTCACTGTCGAACTCATTTGACAATAAAGAAAACACCATAGCCGAAGCTTACTGTCTGCCTATCTCTCCCTCTCTCTCTCGGTCTCCCTCCCCTTCTTTATCTTTGAAGACTCGTACAGAGAGCTCTGAAAGAACCTATCAGCATTTTCTTGTTTCCTGCTGTTCTATAGTTCTTAACGAATTTTAACAGCATATTCATTTGAAATTGACAAAAAACTGCTGGCTTCATTGTTGTCGACCTAAGCGGTGGTATATTGAAATATATGGGCATTGGACAATAAAATAGACATATATGCCGTTCGTCCCACTGTATTGGACCCTTCCATATTCTTAGTTTAACCTCTCGGCGAGACAATTAGATAAGACGATGGTCACATCAAGTTTTTGTTTTTTCCATGGAACTTTAGAGTGCTTCCATTTTATTTTACATAACGTGGTTTAGTTGTTCAGACGCTAAACAAGGAAGCTACAGAAGCACAGTTTGGTAGGCAATCGGCTGAAAGTGGTGGCTTCATAGACTAATATGATCATACTATTAGAGAAAACAAAGAACCATGAGTAGCGTTTACTTTTAGTCAATAAGTTCCTGAAAAAATCTCAACCCAAAGGAACCTTATTGCTTTGCACAAAGTCATAAAAGACTCAAAAGTGTCGTAACCTTAGTTCAAAAGAGAACGTTAAAGCTTCACCAAAACCAGTTAGGGCCACCGGTCGCCCCTTTCAGTACTTGAATATTCGTGGTCACTCTATGGAATGAGCATATTAGCCGTCTCTGCACCGACTGTCTTTAGCGGATCAACAATTTCTGGTCTCTGAAGATACCGTATCATAGGAAGAATCATAGCACTGCCTTGTCAAGATAGTTCCACCATTGTTGCAGTTATTTTACAAGATACAAGCTGTCATTTCAGGTCATTTGAGAAATAACGTATTGCTTCCCCTACAGCCATACCAAACACGTTTCCAATACTTGTGAAGGCTCATCGAGATGCTTTGCATTTTCAACGCGGAAACCTAACAATTGCTGTTCACAACTGTAAACAGCAAAAGAAAAGAAAAAGGGAAAATACTGCTTTGATTCTTCTTGTTTCTCTCTCGCTCTCTCTTTTTTCTTTTCCAAGTTACAACATTTAGAAAGCTCCAATTTCTGGTCTGAAATGATTCTGGAGCTCCAATTACCTCTCCTTCAAGGAATATGACTTACCACAAAAAGTTATGTATAAGAAGACAAATAATAAACAGATAAAGTAATAAGAATCAAACCAACCACAAGGTGTATCTGAGTGGTAGCTATCTTTATCCCTTAATCATGAAGTGTGGAGTTCGATTTCTACCTATGGGTATGGAACTGTGGCCAGCGGCCTACTCCCATTTGGGAGCTTAATTGTTGCGAGGGATTAGTCAATTGGATACCCCGGGTTCAAAAAAAAATAAAAATCAAACCTTCCATTTGCCTTGGATTGGCACAGAAAGCAGACGTAGGATCAAATTCTTTCGGCTTGGCACTGCACAAGGAGGAGAGGGTCGGATTGTTGGAAACCATAGAAGCAGAAGTTTGCCCGTAACGTTGAATAGAATTTGTATTCATTGGAAACTTCGAATGTCGAAGGACAAGGAAAGGAGAAAGGACCTGAGGACATAAATGTAAAGCCATAGCTTAAGTTGTCACTTTTTATTCTACTTTCCTTTCAGATGCTCCAATTTTGTTCATGCCTGATAGAACAATGCTTCAAATCATTACGATAACTTCTGAACTTAGAATTTGGTGCAAGAGTCACACTTCCAGCGTTAGTATGTCGCTTAAAACTTCTGCAATATATAGAACAATGCTTCACCAGCTTTCTACGTCCAAGGAAATAGTAGGATCAACATTCATTAATAATTAACTTTACTTTCTATGACATGTTACCTCCAATTGGTAGGAGGTGAGATCTCAAGTGCCTCTTATGCTTAGAAATTGAAGCTCGTTAAAAATGCTAGAGTCACAAAAAAGGTTTTCAATGAAGTTGTGGCATAATTCATGTTGTTTTCAAGGAAGCAATCGGTTAAGGTTTGACTCGATCAAGCCATGGATACACATGTTATAGTACATATGTATAATTATTTTAATTTATAATATTCATTATATTATGAAAGCCATCAGATTTATAATTGACTCCAAGTGATGATGCACCTTCAGTTTACTCAAGAGTTTTAAATGGTGTCGGTTAGAAAAGTCTAAGGTCATACAATTATATCAAAATCATATCAACATAACAATGACAATGACGTTTATTCAAAATAGGATGAGTTTGTATCTAATCCTTCTTTGATTATGAAATTTTAATTGATTCAAAGTGATATAATTAAATAAAAATCATATTCAACCTAACAATGACCATAAAGTTTATTCAAAGTAGGCAGAGTTCATATTTAATTCTTCTTCAATTATGAAATTTTAATCAACTTGACATATGGTTATATAAGTTTTTTATTAATATAATTTAATAGAAAATTAAAAGAATTTATTTTTGTATAAAGTGTGTTTTAGTAATATAAATATATATATATTTTTTACCTCTCTTATCCTTTTCTATATTGGATTTGACACATTATTTACCATGTAAGATTGGTTTGCTTATAATGTATGAACTCAGCACGCCTCTGTTGATCATATTGCGAAGGGAAAATGGCTTTGAATGTCAATATCCTATCCAGAGAAACCATCAAACCTTCTTCTCCCACACCAGATGAACACACAACCTATAAGCTCTCCCTTTTGGATCAGTTATCCCCTCCTATGTACGCTCCTGTGGTTCTTTTCTATTCAGAACCTGGAAAAGAATTTAACAAAAACGTCGACGATCACCTGAAGACCTCCCTTTCAAAGGCATTATCCCACTTCTATCCATTCGCTGGACGATTCAAAGACTCGTTCTCAATCGACTGCAACGACCGTGGAGCAAGTTACACTCGAGCCCAGGTAGACACTGATCTGTCTTCTGTCCTTAACCAACCAGACGCTAATAGTCTTCAACAGTTACTTCCCTGCAATCCCCACGATAGATCGGCTGATCTGCGCAATCGACTGATCTTGGCTGTTCAGGTTAATATCTTCACCTGCGGAGGAGTGGCGATTGGGGTTTGCATTTGGCATTCCGTAGCCAGTGCATCTGTTTTAGCTTCGTTCGTCGGAAGCTGGGCAGCCGTTGCTCGTGGTGGTGCCATTGATTCCGACGGTATTGTTGTTGACTGTACTTCTCTTTTCCCTCCCCAAGACCTTGGAGGCTTCTCCACGGGGCAGTACTCGGATAGGGATGTGTTGCCGAGTTTGGTTACCAAAAGGTTCTTGTTTGAAGCCTCCAAGATAGCTGCTTTAAGAGATAAAATTGGGAGCATCGGACCATCTTCGGATCGTCCAACTCGTGTTGAATCCTTGTCTGCGCTCATCTGGAGTGCAGCCATAGGCATAGCTCAAGAAAAAGATCAACCCCCTTATAAGGTTCACCTTGGCATTCTTACTGTAGATTTACGAAAGAGGATGAACCCACCATTGCCAGAACGGTGCATAGGAAACATTTACCAGTTCAAAGTGTCACAATGGCCGCTGAGCATGAACGCATCAGAGTACAATGGGTTAGCAGGAACTTTGAGCCAGTCCTTAAGGATCATAAATGACGAGTACCTGAGGAAGGATCATGCAGATGGCAGCTACTTGGAACGCATGAAGCATGCAAGAGACGAGCAAGCTGTGAAATATATTGGAGGTGTAATAACAATCAGCAGTTGGTGCAGGTTTCCTTTTTATGAAACTGACTTCGGATGGGGAAAACCAACTTGGTTAGGCACTGCAATGGGTCTGGATAATCTGGTTATTTTCATTGATTCTAAGGATGGTGAGGGTATTGAAGCATTAGTGACACTGTCCAAGGAAAACATGGAAAAATTTGAACGAAATCCAGGAATCGTGGAGTATGCCACTTTCTTCTCGGCGCTTATATGAATCAGCAAAGTTTAGATTTCGATGTGTTCCAAACAAAATAAGGTTGGTTGTCTTTGCCAAGCATAACATAAGAAGAAAGTGGATGAACCTGTAATCATCCACTTTCTTCTTGTAATCATCCACTTTCTTCTTATTGGGTGAATGATAAAGTTGTGTAGTATTTGCTTTAATCATCAATAATTACAATATTTTTATGTAAACAATATTAGATAGACCTCCTTTACTATCATATGTTCTCAAGAAAAATTTATTCAAACATTATTACTTTTTAATACGACAAATAAATAAACTTTTCTGAACAGTGACACCAAAATTTAGTACGTGTCATTAGGTATATATAAATTAAATCCTTATTTACTTTCAATTTATTAAGCAATGTAATAAATAATGTAGTATATAGCAAATAAGAGTCGATCAAACAGAAAAAGTTAATTTACTAATCTAGTTTATTAATTACAATACTTTTAAAAGAAACAATTACATTCTAATAATTTCGCTCATACGAAAATAACATCATCAACGCATAATCATATAATATCCTATATAACCACATAAATAATATACAACATCAAAACTTAATAAAATAAACTTACAATATATTCTTTAACAAAAATAAAATCCAATTTTATAATATATGACTATTTTAAGCCCAATATATATATTAAGATATGTTTTTTTTAGTTGAGAAGAGATTAATCACACATAATAACGCACATATAAAGATTTCATTCAATTATATTAATATATAAAATTAACCTCATCAATTAGGAAAAATTTAAAAATTAAAATAATTACAATGAGTGAAACCTATAAATTATGCTAAACTAATAGGTAAATAAAAAAGGGGGTGTTTGATGCTTAAAACGAATCAAATTAAGTTTAGGAATCAAAGAAATAAAATATAAATCTAATCTAATATTTACAAATAAACAAGCAATTTCTAAATTTTAGTTTAGTCATACAATTTTGACATATTAGAGACATTTAATAAATTAATTATAAAAACCAACCAGCTATTCCTTATTTCTTTTTACTTTTAGAAGTTGAACTAACTTAATATGTCAAACACGAAGAAACACAATCAATGTTGGCTCCCAAACTATTTTGTTAATTAAGCATAATAGTTAATTTGAAATTTTGCCTTAGCTTAAATTATAAGGATTTAATTATTTATGTTAAAGAGGATTTTATTTCATTAGGAAGTGAAATTTATGTTTTAAGAAGGAATAAGGGGCAATTTTGGTATGTCACTATGTTAAAAAAAATCAAGAAGTATTAAATGAAGGGTAGGAATGACTTTTCTAGTCATTAAGGGCATAATGGGGAAAGGAATAA
>JANQBM010000006.1:35635136-35667031 GCA_025594535.1 Erythroxylum domingense
AGCATGAGATGTGGTAATTTACCACACCTGGACCCGTTTCTCTGGTCCGACCCGTTCTCTGGAAACGGGATGTTACACTTTCGTCTTCTCCTTCATTGGGTTCCAAAATGTTAACGAACCCGTTTTCTACCAAATCCCACAACTCCTAGGATTTGAGCAAAGTTTTCACTTTGATGCTCCACCATACATATTTTTCTCTAATAAAAATGGGAATGAGTTGTTAAGAAGAGGAAAATCATGTTGCCACTCTGACAAATTGCAACCTGTTACGACACTTATATTCTCACAATACTTTTATAAACAGGTGGCGATAAAGAGTTGAAGTTTGTCAACGAATGTGAATTGTCACCAAATGAGAGGGCTGGATCTCGGGGTCGTGTTAGTTTTGAGTCTTGAACAAATGGGAGACTAGATAAAAAGTCTTGATATTTTCTTGACATGGACTGGTTTGCAATAAAGAATCAATTTGTATATCTTGTGGAACCCAAAAATTGACATTTGAAGGTGTTTCTGAAATAAGTCACAAAATTCCACAAGCATTTGGTTCACATATGATTTGAGTGTCCTTCGCCAATGGCCGCTCTGCAATATATAAAGACTCTAAGAAACATGAACCCAGAGCTGGCCAACTGGTGTAACTCTCTCACTTATCTCTACCAGAAGAAGCTCTGACACTAGCTCACGCTCAAGCTCGAACAATTTGTTGCCCTTGTAGTTTATCAGGTTGGTAAGGCTCTGATACCAAACTTGTTGGCTAAATGGAAACATGAAAGAGCAAAAAAAGAGATCAATGCGAGAGATAATTTATTGAAGGTCAAGTATTTATAACACTGATGCTGAATACCTAAATATATAGGCAATAAAATAACAAACTTGAGAAAATATCTCGATAAAGATTAACCAAACAAATAAAAAAATTCAAAAGTTTGAATAGCTAAAATAAAGGAAACAACCTAAACAAACTTGGTTTACTCATAACAATATTATCTTTGAATTATTCATTAATAATCCTAATATCACTCTATTCTCACTTTTTAGAATAACCATGATAAGTAAAGGACAAGGAAGAAGGTGAAATGTAGTGGAGTAGTCCACGCTAAGGAGCAATCCACTCCAAAGAAGCAAAGCAGCAATTAGAAGAATAAAACGAAGATGTGAGCTGTGCATGAGATGTCATAGTACTTCACATGAATTTAATGTATAAGGCTGGGAAGTGAATCAAAACGGCAAGCAGTAGCTGGTGACAAGAAGCACGGAAGGATAAAATGAAGATGTTGGACAAGGGCCAAAAATAATAGTGGAAGCAAGAGCAAAAAATGTAGGAGAAAAAATGCAAATGGTCATCATAAAATGCAGTCACACAACGGTAAAGAAGAGCATGGGTTTAAAAGAAATGAACAATAAAGTGGAACATAATTTTTATTCATAAAATGAAAGCACAGTAGCGGTAGTGTGGAGAGGAAAAAGAGAGAGAACAGTAGCGGTAGCATGGAGAAAAGCAGAAAAATGATGGTTATGACTTCAATGCTTTTTGACAAGGTGGCAGCTTGGAGCTAGCTTTCCAGGAGAGGCTCTCCACCGTAGAGACACCTATAACATTTTCTTCACTCCATTTTGCCTTAGCTTTTTTATTAGTTTTTAACTATAACCGGTTGTTCATTCTTTACTTTCCATAAGTAGTTATTTTCTTTCGATTTCACTGCTTTATTTTCATACGTCCAAATCTCTTAATATTCATTCCATTGGTTTAAAGCTTTATTTGTGTTAATCACATTTTTACCTGTTTTAGGATATTTAGAATGAATGTTTAATGGATTTTATAGTTGAAATTCATAAGTTTTGCAAAGAACCTTTATGTTAGATCAATGGATGTTTATTCCTTCAAATTTTCTAGCTTTAATCTTGGTTGTTTGAGTTTATTTATGTAAATTTTTAGATATGAATTTATTGGGTATTTGAATGTATACTAGTTTATATTATGGGTTTTTGTTTATTTGTGATGCTTTGGATTAATTTGTGCTTAATAGTTAGGATTTTTGCATGTTCTTAGATTCATGATCAACTAATTTGGGATTTTGTGCAAGTTGTGTGCTGGAATTTTTATTTTGATGCAATTAGTTTAGATTTTTAAATTTGGGTTATGATTAGTTAGTTGCTAACAAAAAGAGTTTTTATTTTTATTTAGTGTTGAATTTTGGTTTTTATCACTTCATTTATAATTTCTAGCCTTGGTTTTATTTAATTAAGTATGGGTTTTGTTTATTTAATATCTATTGTGCTTAACATGAACATGCATGGTTAGACTACTTAGGAGTTTGGAGATATTTTAAGGATGAAAGGATGAAAATTGTGAGAATGGAGTTGAACTTGTCTTGAATTGGTGCTTGTAGGTCTAGGTTAGTTTGGGATTTAGAATAAATGTCATGAATTAGGATTTGCTTATAGGCTTGATCACCCTTTAGGTAGTTAATCCGAAGGCTGGGGATGAGCGTGTGATATGTAATAGTCCATAGTGATTCTTGGAAGTAGCAATAGGTTAGTTGAATTTGTCAGGATACTGAATCAACTAATCTAGGATCCCTACCTTTAAGTTACACCTTTCGAGCTTATAAGTAGGTGGCCTAAGTTAGTTGTTTCTTAATACCTAATGCGTCTTCGCTATTGAACTTAGAGAATCGATTCTAGGTTAAAGTGGAGATTGGGGCATTTCTAGAGCTTGTTAGTTTTGCCTATTTTAAAGAAATTAAGGGTTCGAGAGCTTAATCAATTCCATAAACTAACATCATGATGAGAGTACCTTTTAATTAGATTCAAGGATCAACAAACATCCCAGAACCCTGAAGATATCTCCTACCCACTTCTTTACCATTGTTATTAGTCTTTTCTAAGTTTGCGTTGTATTTATCTTTTTATTTATGTTCATTGCATCTTAGTTGTTCCGTTTTCATCATTTCATGGTATTTTGTTTTATTTTGTTTGCAGCATTTGAAATAGCATTTGTATGCCAGCTCTCTGTGGTTCTAACTCACCATTTACCGTATAGTTTGGTAGTTAGGAATTTATTATTTGGTAGTTAGCGATAGGCTATCAATAAAAGAGCATAACAAAAGAGAGGAACAAAGAGGTTGTTAATTGATTATAAACCTCTTAATGCATTCATCCAAGATGATAAGTTCATATTACTAAATATCAACACTCAAGTCATATTTATAAAAAGAAAATCTTTTCTAAATTTAACTTAAAAACAAGTTTTTAGCAATTGGGAATAGATCCACAAGAAAGGTACAAGACAATTTTCTATATACCTAACACTCAATATTAATAAACTGTCATGCCATTTGGACTTAAAGTTACTCCATCGCTATTTTAAAGAGCTATGACGAAGATTTATAAACCCATTTTTTTTAGTGTCTTGGTCTACATTAATGGCATCCTATTATACTCAAAGACCCATGAAGATCATAAGGTACTACTTTAATCATTTTTGGATATCACAAAGCAATATAGGATTATGCTCTCAACCAAGAAAAGCCATATAGGAACAACCCAAATAGAATTTTTGGGTATGAATTTTCATAATGGATTTTATCAGCCTGGCCCATATATAGTCAATGAACTATTACATTTTGCTAATGATAATCTCAGAACAAAGCAAATCTAACAATTCCTTGGAATTACTAATTACATTAGAGATTTCATTAGGGATGTCAATATTAGCCTGGCCCGGTCCAGCCCAACCTTTGTTCAACGGGTTTAGCTCTATCAAACCAGCCCACAGGTCGGGTGAGTATGGCCTGTGGAAGGGCAGGCTGGGGTGGATGGGTCGCAGGCCGTGGAATTGGTAGACGGGCCGACTCGGGCCCCGCGGCCTGCCCATAAGTTAAACATAAAACAACATCGTTTAAATAAAACGACATCATTTTATGTAAGTTTAACTCATTTCTACCGTAGCTTAGATGACGTCATTTTGCTTTAAACATAAAACAATTTCGTTTTATATTGGTAACGTTAAAAAAATAAGGACAAAACAATGTCATTTTCTTGCAAGCAGAAAATAATGTCGTTTGTGTCTTATGTTTTGATTCACTCCCACCCTCTCTCTGACTCTCCCACCCTCGACCCTCCCACGCCCTCCGACTCTCCTACCCAGACTCCCACCCTTGGTCCTCCCTCTCCTTCGTCGTCAATCGTCACCCTCATTCCTCTCCGTCGTCACCCTCGACACTCTCCCTCGCCGTCGCTCCCACCGGTCACGCCGCGTCTCTCCGTCGCTCTCGCAGGTCACCAGCATCTGCTTATTACAATTGGTACTTAGTTTTCTCGTATTATTCATTTATTCATGAACATTTAAACCTGTATGAATGTTTGGAGAGGAATGTGGACTGTTTGGTTGCGATTTTACTGAGGATGAGGAGTAGTTCTGGTTGTGATTTGAATAGTTGTACATTATGCAGTATGCACATTAAGTGTTTGATGAAATGATTTCTAATTTTTCTGTTTTCTTTTGAGTGCATTACTAATGGTGCTTGTCAATTGAGCATAATAAAATGTAGTTGTGAATAGGGGAAGCAATGAAATGTATTTGTTAAATGTAGTCGAGTGTGAAGTTAACCAATTGATAAAGCATATAAGACAGTTGTGTGAATTGCATTAGTGCTGTTTGGCAAATGGTGCAATGACTGCTGAGAGTTACATATTAGGGCTGATGGACTGTAGTAGTCTAAAATGCATCTCCATCAAGATCACAAGGGCATGATTTAAGATTCAACGCAACATTTATATGCATTTTAACTAGTATTAGTACTCGGTGTCATAATGTTACATCGTTGTTTTTTGTACTTCAGAAATAAAGCCTAATGATATTCTTTGGTATTGTATTATTAAGGTTTTACTTACTGGTGATGATAAAGTATTAAAGTTTGATATTGAAATTAGTGGTTTAATTTCCTTTGTCACAAATCAAAGCCTAACAGCCCAAAAAATGTACCAAAGTTGCCACCAAGCTCTTTGAAGAAGCCTAAAAGATTGAGAGTTTCTTGGTCATAGCCAAGTAACGATTTTATGTCGTTTGAATAAGTTGCAAATAGATAGTTAATACCACCTCCAATTATGATCATGTTAGAGGCAAAGAGTGAAAATCACCTGCCTTTCAACACTTTCAGTGCTAATTGTGATACCTCCGCCATGTTTTTTCTGCTTCTGTGGCTATGACTAAGTAAGCTATGATTTGAATTGGTTGCCAATTTTGGTATTTTGCTATGAATCCACTCCTGGTATTCCTCTACATGCAAACAATATTGTACTTAGATGTTTTAGATATAACTTTTATAGAAATATTAGATTGAGGTAATTCAAGAAGTTATGAAAAGATAAGAAAAATTTTATATATTTTCATAAAAGACACTTAAAGTCGATCCATACATATTGGTCGATCAGTGGTTGATTGGTGTTATTTGATAACAGTAGTTATCATTTTTACAGAAAATAAATCCTAAAGTGAAAAGAAAGTACATGTTAAGCTTAAGCATGGGAAATTTGTTGGATTGGATATAGAATGCATAGGCCAACTATCTTTGAAATAACAACAATAATACACCTGAAGTCTGAAGATCATAAACATCTTAAATTATAAATAGAAATTATATACAACTCATCTTTCTGAAAGTTTCATATATAACTCATGATAAACAAAAACAAGAAGAAGAAACTTATGAAAGACCTATTGATATTGTTCCAGATTCAGACATCTATTATCTATATATATTGTTATTGTATCTTTTCTTTTTCTCTATTTGATCTCAAGCATGGCCTTATGCATCAATTACGATTCTTTTTTATGTCTAATGTTTTATTTATTCATCTATTGAATTGTTCTTTAATGCTTATGTTTTTATTGATTTTCTAATATATCTTATTAGTTTCTTAATCAAGGTAATCAATTGCTAGATTAAATATTAAACGCATAAATGTTCAATTCCTTTAATTATTGTTTTCTAATATACTACCCTCATAGTGGTTGCTTTGCTAGTTGGTTATAGAAACTTAAATCTAGTGGTTTTATGATTGGTTTGTCAGATGGATGAATATACTCCTTCAGTTGAGAGTTCTAATCCGGTACCGGAGGTAGAAGTGAAAACTTATATTCCGACACCAAATGTTGATAAAAGTTCAATTAGAAGTCAAGTTAGTCAATTTAAAAGAGATGTTTGGAATCACTTTAAGAAGACTACATCGACCAACGGAATTGGAAAAGCAGAATGTAATTATTGTCATAAGTTATACTCAACTAGTTTGAACGGTGGAACGTCTCATTTAAAAAGACGTATGGAATTATGTACTAGAAGGAAGATGGTTTTAGGAGGTCAATCATTTTTTACCCCTAACCTTATAAAAGGAAAGAATGAAATAATCATAACAACTTTTGAAAAAAATAGATCAAAAATTTTGATGGCTAATATGGTTATTGGAGATAAGCATGCATTGGCTATGGTTGAAAGCAAGAGATTCAGGATATTTCTCAATTCACTCCAACCAAAATTTAAGATTCCAAGTCGAAATACATTGAGAAGTAATATTTTGAAAATTTATGAGGAGAAGAATAGAGAAACAATAAGAGTATTGTCAAGTGTTCAAGGATGAATTGCCATAACAACGGACATGTAGACTATCGATAACCAACAGAAGGGTTACATGGCAGTGACGGTACATTATATTGATAATGATTGGAGTTACGTAATAGATTTTTGAGGTAATTTAAATTCTTTAATATTATTATCATTTACTTAATTTCATTATATTATGAATTTATGATTTATATTGTTATGTTTTTTTATGATAGGTTCATTTATGTGCCGACACCACATACAAGTGAAAAATTGAGAAATTTGTTGAAAGATTATTTAATGAGTGTGAACCTCGACAACAAAGTTTCCTCTATCACAGTCGATAATTGTAGCACAAATGATGCTATAATTGAGAAGTTGAAGGGTAAGATGCGAGTTGGGAGCTTATTGGCTGGAGGTAAGTTATTTCATATGCGTTGATTTGTGTATATTCTTAACTTGATTGTGAAAATTAGGTTGGAGACTATAAAGGAAGCAATAGAGTGTATTCTAAGTAGTGTTTTATATTAGAGTACAACTCCTAAAAGAGTTGAAACTTTTAAAGATGTCGCACATATTTTATGCATTTCCTGCACAAAGAAGTTGGTTTTGGATTGTCCTACGAGATTGAACTCAACCTTTAAGATGTTGGAGACGACAATCCCATATGCTCAACTATTTACTAGATTAGCCGAAAGGGATCCTCAGTATACCTCCGTATCATCAGAGGACCAGTGGGACTTGGCTAAAGAACTTTGTATGAAGTTGGAATTATTCAATAGGTGGACTGAATTGTTTTCAGGAACAAAATATCCAACTTCGCACCGTATCTTTAACATTATATCCAACATAAAGCATATTTTGGGATTGTGGATATTTGACTCCAACGAAGTGATTCGGACGATGGCGCAGCGGATGATGGAGAAGTTTAATTCTTATTGGTCTAAGGTTGGAGATATTATTGTAGTATTATATGTGTTAGACCTGAGATACAAGATGGATGAGGTTGAATATATTTATAATATATTATACAGTGGTGAAGCTCAAGAGCGTGTACATACTATGAAACAATTATGGTATCAATTGTTTTATGATTATGAAGCCAGAATATAACAAACTCATGATCGGGATGCAAGCAGTTCAAGTTTAACTCATACTTCAGTTTCAAGTTTGACCTTTTCTACTATCTCATTATCGACAGATTCTCTTTCAAATTTTTTGAAAGAGAAAAGGGCTAGGAATCTTATGGTACGATGGAGTTCGATAGATATATTTCTGATAAGTGTGTTCCTGAAATGAAGGTGAGTTATTCGATATATTGTTATAGTGGAAGACGTCTGGACATAATTATCCGATCATTCAAGCCATTGCATGGGACTTGTTAGCTATTCCATCATCGACTATTGCTTCAGAGTCTACATTTAGTACTAATGGTCAGGTCATTACTCCTCACCGTGGTCGACTTCATTATCGCACTGTGGAAGCTCTTATATGTACTCAAAGTTAGGTTAAAAAATGAAGATATTGATGATAAATTCTTTTCTTTTTATCAGATTTATTTTATTTACCTTTATATTGTTTTAATTAATGTTGTGTTTTTTTCCTACAGCCACAAGTATTAATGCAGAGGGGATTGGTGAACTAATCGACCAATGGAAGGTTATTTTGATCAAATATATGAAGATGGAAGTAATTTTAATTTTCTTTTTATATAATATTACATTATTAAATATTGTTTTTATTTTAAGTATTATATTACTAAATATAATTTTTGTATATATAGATGATTGGAGTCAAACTGTTGACGACCTTACCAACAAGTACACTTAATCAATTAGAATCAGTCTTCAATCCGCTCTCCAATGTAGCTGTTGATTTTGTATTGTATCTTTTTTATAAAATGATTTTATTAATTTTATGAAACATGAATTTGATTTTATCAATTCTCTCTAAAAACAATTAATAAATAATTTAAGTAACTTAAAAATTTGTAATTTATGTAATTCATAATTTTAACTATAACTATTAACTTATTAACTTATTATATAAATTTGTAATTAATTGAATTAAATGTCCTAATTAATCATACCATTACATACATCTCAATAACTTTTGTTATATCATAATTAATTAATTATATGTTGTTATAATTTAAATTTGTCACATAATACATATATTAAAACGAAAAAAAGGTGGAAATTTTATTAATTTTATGAAACATAAATATATCATATATGATATGCTTATAACACTTTACGGACAAAAAGGATTTAAAGTTATACTTATATCTTATATCAATGTTTCCATTAAGGATCTAAAAAATTACTCTTAACAAACTTTTAATTAGAGTGATTTTGCTAGGTAGAAATGAATCTTCTAATATTAGAATTTAGATAGAAAAAAATTATGAATCTAATTTATATAAATTTAGATTAATTAGAATATAATGATTTTAGAAATAAAGTAAAAAACTATTTTTGACTTAATGAAATAAATAATTTATAAAAACAAATTAAAAGAATTTATAAAATGTATTATAGTTTTAATAAAATAATAGCTATTTTCAATGTAATGTACTACAATTATTTATTTTTATAACTGAATTACTTATATATTATTTTGGAATTGATAAATTAGGATTAATAAAGTGATTAACTCATTTTAAGATTAATATAAATACATATATGCATAATGCATATAATATGTAAATATGAAAAATAAAATAAAAAGTTTTAAAAGTATAAATACATATATGCATAATGTATATATTATGTAAATATGAAAAATAAAATAAAAAATTTTATAATTTATGAATTTTAAAAAATACAACTACAGTTTTTTAAAATTGTCTTAAAATTTTTTTAAAATATATTAAAAGCTCGGGCCAACTAAGGTCTGTGGCTGGGGCCGACTAGCCCACAAGTCAGACGGTGTCGACCCGCCCACAGACCACGGGCCAGCCCTTTCTGGCCTGCACGGGTCATGGGTTAGGCCCGCCCGTAAAATTTTGGCTAATTATACAAGTTCTTTGTCCGAATTACTAAGAAAGAATCCACTACTGTGGAGTAAAGATCAAACTAAGGATGTCTAGTACTTAAAGCAAGTCATTCAGCATCCACCCCTTTTAAAGATTCCTAACAAAAGCCAACGCATCCTTCAGACAAATGCTAGTGACCATTATTAGGGTGTCATGTTGATTGAAAAAATTGATGGGAAATGACATTATATGGCCATACTAGTGGCCAATTGAAGGAATCAGAAAAGCACTATCATACCATCTACAGGGAGATCTTGGCGGTAAAAAGAGGCATTGAAAATTTTAATTTCCACCTTAGCCCATATCATTTTGTGGTGGAAATGGATAACATCCTTTCCAAAGATTCTTGAACCTAACAAGAAGATATTACTTGACAACTAATTACTTCGTTGACAAGATTGGTTCTCTCGCTATAAATTCACAATTCATCATATCAAAGGTCATCACAATGTTTTTGCTAATTTTCTCTCCAGCCCTAGAAAATCAATTCAATTCTCTCTACCATCTTGGGAAAACCAATTCCTTTAATCCTTCCAATTACAAATTTTTCCCTTTATGCCAGGATCAAGAAATCCTTCCCTCCAATCATCAAAAATCTCCACAAACACTAAATGAAATTGTTGTTCTTC
Source organism: Erythroxylum domingense (assembly GCA_025594535.1). Classification (NCBI taxonomy): domain Eukaryota; kingdom Viridiplantae; phylum Streptophyta; class Magnoliopsida; order Malpighiales; family Erythroxylaceae; genus Erythroxylum; species Erythroxylum domingense. Next base: position 35,645,405 of record JANQBM010000006.1, read on the forward strand.
TCTATAAAGGCCTTTTTTGCTATCTTCATCTTGTTGTCATCACCCTGAAAATTTCACCCCATCCTCATCATTTTGACATGTTATCACTTTATCATACTCTTCATCATATCTATGATACTCTTGCTGAGCCAACTATATGGCATCTCTGGCCTTGATCTGCCCTATATGCCTATTCAATTGCTCTCTCTCCTTTGCATGTTTATAAACATCTTGCCAATCCCGCTAATGAAAGTTACATACTATGGAAATTTTGATAGTGGTTCCAACCTTTGGTTAAATAGTGTATCCAACTAAGACAAATCCTTGATTGATATCAATTATAGAGCATTCTCCTGTCTGAACAAAAAGCTCACACTACACTAAAATAAGGAGATTTTTGACGCTTGTGCTTAGACACATCTAATAATTGTCTTAAATAATCTAAGAATTGGTGAAGTTTTTAGACATTTATTTAAAACAGCAAAATTTGTCTAAAAATATACTACAAAGAGTCTAAAACTTTTAAAATTTTCAATTAACGGGATAAGAATTGGCTCCTTTTATAATTTGTAGCAAATATGTATTCAGGAATAACTATTAATTAATGTCAAAAGATTATATTTTAAACAAAAAAACAACTCTTAAACATTTTTGTAAAATATTTGGAGATAAATCACACCTTTTTTTATTGTTGTTTTAACATTATAACGCACTTGTAGCTATATTTTTTATAAAATTATTTAAATTAAAAATGATATGATATATTTAGTCTTTTTTTTAAGATGATATTTTAAATAATTAATTTTAATATTAAAGGTTTTTTAAATAATAAAATATTAAAATACTGAATTACTTTCAAATTCTAATGATTTTAGGTTTACGACATGTTAATGGCAAGGTCAACATTTGACGTCATGAAATTAGCTGAAGAAAATAAACACTCTTTTGTTCTTACTGGAGCTGGATTTATTGGTAGTGAAAGATATGCTGCAACATGGACAGGAGATAACCTCTCAAACTGGGAACATTTACACATGTCTGTAGCTATGGTACTTCAACTGGTATGTAAATTTTACTCTTTTAACTCTAGTTTTTATTCTTTTGAAGTGATCCAAATGAAGTCAAGATTTTAGGAAGTATATACTTCCTTCTTACCCTTTTTTTTGTTGTTTTGCCTTCTGCAACTAGAGCTCATGATGACATTCTCAGCAATAAGTTTGTTGATGGTTTCTTGTGTTCCCCGACTATAAGTGGTTATAGGAATGATGGAGGGTTGAGATTTGTAAAGTAAGTGAAGGACCTAGGTTTTACTTGAGGATGTTGCGAGTGTATCTCCTGTAAATTTAAAGTCTTTGCACACTCTTATAAATTTAAAGTCTTTGTTGTAATTGTTACAGTGGTTAATTTATTTGTTTTATAGTTATTTTCAATTATTACTTTTTGCTTCTTTGTCAAATTCTCTAGAATGAATTTATTTTAGCTAATTTGTGCTATTATATACATATAAATGTGTAATATAATATTTATTAACAAAAGTGTTAATTGATTATAATAATATGTAGATACATATTTTAGATTAATTTGTAAAATTTATTATAATAATATGCATGTGAGTGATCTTAAAAAAGATGCACAAAGTAAATTGTAAGTTTATTTTTTATTAAAAAATGGTGAGAGTTTTTCGACGCAAAAAACTTCCTAAAAGTAAAAAATATCAACAGAGAAAAGTATCTAAAAGTTTACACAAAGCGTCTAAAATAAAATTTATCTAAAAAACTGTCAAAAATGTATATTTTTGACGCATCTATGTATAAATAGATTTTTAACGCTTAAATTTTCGACGCTTAAATGCGTAAAAATTCTATATTTTTTCGATGCTTAGATGGGTAAAAAATTTATATTTTTTCGACGCATTTATATGTCTAAGAAAACCGTCGAAAATAATTTTTGTAACACTTATTTTTTTACGCTTTATAAAACGTCTAAAATTATTTTTAAAACGCAAAAAAGTATCTAAAAACTTTATCTTTTGTGTCGTTAAACTCCATATTTTGTTGTACGGTCAATCTTTCTTTATAGTCCACCATCTTTATAGTTTGACTGGCAATGGCTATGTCTACACCATCAACTATTTTCAATTCTAGAAAACCTCCATTGAGTATCCTAAGTATTAGAAAACATAATGCGTGATCTATATCATTTTTTAGATCATTTGAGTCTTCATACTAAATTCACGAAGCCAACTACTTGTACATTTTTGGGTCCATACCCTGGTGACTTCGTCCTTCCAAGGCCTATTTCACCATCTAATGGATAGTGGACTTCATTTGATCAATTTGCTCATATAGGATTTAGTGTCATAGCAGGTGAATTGCCATGTTCACCTAGCTTTGAACATAAGAAAATTTTTGAAAAGGAAGAAATCTCCGCAGCTTAAAAGCCTAACAAATAGCCCAAACTTCTGACTATTTTCAAGGTGCTTAAGATTCCTGGCTTTTAGTTTTCAACAATGAAAAAATAGCCCATTTGATTACAGAACTGGAAAAGATGGATAAGATATATCTGTTTTTGAAGATGACAGTGGGTCTTGATCTATTTGTATACCTCCCTGTTGAAAGATTTCATCTTATCTAATAGGTATTATTTATTATGGTAAAGATACTTTTGTAAACTTCGAAACCAGAAAAGCTTTAATTATTGGATAAAAAATAAAGATGAAAAACCGGATGAGATACTTAAAGTTACGTGAAACCAAAACATTTAAGGTGCTGATCCAATTATATAGCTCTAGTTGACTGCCCTGCTTGTCAGACCAAGTTGAATATTCGTTGTTTACTTCTTGATCTTCAGTTCTCTTCTCTCAATATCCTAAATAGTTGGAACAGTTCTTGGTTGCTGAACAAACTTAATAAATATTAACACCTGATAATCTTAAATTATATCTCTTGGGACACTGGGAAGTGTGTCCACTCATTATAAATCGCATGCATTTATCAAATCTAGGCAAGAGTTAGACTGCTTTGTATCGTTTCTATTGTATATGTAAAAGATGTTGTTTAATTTCGATCCAATCTTAAATCTCTTAAGACTTTAACCCTTAATTTCATTTATCTGGGGATTTCTTTTTTTAGTAGATCCTGACTTAAAACATCTGAAACCTTCTAAGCCAAGATACATAATTATAAATACAGCTTCATCAATCGTCACTAAGCCAAGAACAAAACTATAAATTGTAATACTTGCCTTTCACATTTTTATCGTTAGTGCATCATGTGACCTAGCGTTTTATATCACTAATAATATTTTGTAGGCTGTAGTTATATTATATGTACAGAAATTTTATAATATGTAATAATTTCTCTGTTATTACATCATGTTATAGAACAGTGATTTGATATTATATCTTGCCTGCAACTTAAGATTTCTAGTTTTGGATCACGTTTGAGACGATATCTTGTCTAGTCCATATCCAATTCAATTACGGTGAATTTCTGGAGAGTTTGAACTCCCTATGTCTTGCAAATATGTAATTTTTTTACTTCTCTTATCCTTTTCTACAGTGGATTTCACACTTTTTTACCATGTAAGATTTGGTTTGCTTATAATGTATGAACGCGCAGGCTTTTGTTGATCATTTTGCGAAGGGAAAATGGCTTTGAATGTCAATATCCTATACAGAGAAACCATCAAACCTTCTTCTCCCACACCAGATGAACACAGAACCTATAAGCTCTCCCTTTTGGATCAGTTATCCCCTCCTATGTACGCTCCTGTGGTTCTTTTCTATTCAGAACCTGGAAAAGAATTTAACAAAAACGTCGACGATCACCTGAAGACCTCCCTTTCAAAGGCATTATCCCACTTCTATCCATTCGCTGGACGATTCAAAGACTCGTTCTCAATCGACTGCAACGACCGTGGAGCAAGTTACACTCGAGCTCAGGTAGACAAGGATCTGTCTTCTGTCCTTAACCAACCAGACGCTAATAGTCTTCAACAGCTACTTCCCTGCAATCCCCACGATAGATCAGCTAATCTATGCAATCGACTGATCTTGGCAGTTCAAGTTAATATCTTCACCTGCGGAGGAGTGGCGATTGGTGTTTGCATTTGGCATTCTGTAGCCAATGCATCTGTTTTAGCTTCATTCGTCAGAACCTGGGCTGCCGTTGCTCGTGGTGGCTCCATTGATTCTGACAGTGTTGTTGTTGACTGTACGTCCCTTTTCCCTCCCCAAGAGCTCGGAGGCTTCTGCACAGGGCAATACTCGGATAGAGATGTGTTACCGAGTTTGGTTACCAAAAGGTTCTTGTTTGAAGCCTCCAAGATAACTGCTTTAAGAGAAAAAATCGGGAGCGTCGGACCATCTTCGGCTCGTCCAACTCGGGTTGAATCTTTGTCAGCGCTCATCTGGAGTGCAGCCATATCCATAGCACAAGAAAAGCATGAATCCCCTTATAAGGTTCACCTTGGTATTCTTACTGTAGATCTACGAAAGAGGATGAACCCACCATTGCCAGAACAGTGCATAGGAAACATTAACCAGTTGGCAGTCTCACAATGGCCCCTGAGCATGAACTCATCAGAGTACAGTGGTTTAGCAGGAACTCTGAGCCAGTCCTTAAGGATCATAAATGACGAGTACCTGAGGAAGCTTCATGCAGATGGCAGCTACCTGGAACGCATGAAGCATGCAGGAGATGAGCAAGCTATGAAATATATTGGAGGTGTAATAACAATCAGCAGTTGGTGCAGGTTTCCTTTTTATGAAACTGACTTCGGGTGGGGAAAACCAACTTGGTTAGGCACCGTAATGGGTCTGAATAATCTGGTTATATTCATTGATTCCAAGGATGGTGAGGGTATTGAAGCATTAGTGACACTGTCGGAGGAAGACATGGAAAAATTTGAACGAAATCCAGGAATCGTGAAGCATGCCACTTTCTTCGCGCATATATGAACCAGCAAAGTTTAGATTTCCATGTGTCCCAAACTAAATAAGGTTGGTTGTCTTTGCCAAACAATTGGGAGGGTCTGTATGTATGTGTGTGACGTAGAGAGCACTTCCATCTTTGAAGTCATTTAAGATGGACCTTTATGTTCCAATTCTCTGTCGAGTTCTTAAGTGTGTATTACCTTTAAAAACGTTCTTCAGTTAATACTGAGTCCTGGATTTAGATTATAGATTTGAGTTGCTCTAAAGGGGCTGCGATAGGAGGTGAACTCCCCAAGTGGTTTTAGCATTTGAGGTCTCATGATTTCGAACAAAGAGACTTGCTCTATAGCAACACTTCAAAACCCAACTTAAGGCCCCCCTCTGTCTCACTCGCTATTTGTTTATCTTTTATTTATTTATTTTGTTTTCTATAAGGGTTACAGATTTCGTAAACCACTTCAACTACTAAAAGCGCTAAACACGCCTTGTTCCTTAACTCTCTGTCTTCTGTGCTTCTCTTCTCACTTCTTTATGTTTCCGTACTTCCTTCTCCGTGTACACAAAAGAAAGGATCTGCCTCAGTTTAACTTATTTTCCATGCATCAGAACCCAGAAGTTCCAAAAACCCTAAACCTATTTCTGGAATCTAAACCAGATGCCAACTGGGAATGACCTTTAATAGTTGCCAACTTATGCGTGTATTTCGAAGTTTACTGATAGCACTCTTCCTTTAAAGTTGAGGGCCGCAACTAGCTCTATTATTCAAGGCACTTTGAGCCTTTTGTCCTTAGATTGGTTACTTCGACGTAATTACAGAAAAGGTAACCGACGTGTGGATTGGGTAGCTAATTATAGCCCCTCTTTTGGTATTAGTATTAGTGTCACTTGTTTTCCTTCGTAATTAACAATGTCTAGTCTTAGAAATAAATTCGTTTTAAATTTTGTGAGGGAGAACTTTAACCCTCAAAAAGGTCTTAGTTGACTCGAATTCAGATTAGTTGGTTGTTTATATGCCGTCAAATATCGGGTGGTTTAATAAAAAAAACCAATTCATTTAGTTCAAGTTGAAAACTTTGGATAAGCTAATTATCTAGTTCGATTTTTGTAAACTAAAATAAACGAACTAATTTTTATTTAACAGTTTTTAATTAAACTTTAAAATTTTCTATTGATAAAAATAGTCTTCTTTAATAATTTTTTAATTCTTTAATTTTATCTCATTTTTAACTAATTTTATAATAATTTAATACCATTTTAATTTTTTATTAAATCACTTATGTTATTATTTAACTTCTAGGGTAGTTTACCTTTCAATTGATATTAAACATATTTGCTAGTAGTATTCTCTTGAATTTCATAGTTTTTACTTACTAGAATATAGCCAATTCAATAGGCCTCGTATTGTGCTATGGGGCATCGAATTGGCAAACATGTGGCACATCAAACTAGTTGTTTTGGTCTATGTGCCTTTTAAGTTATACACCAAGAATGAAACCAAACAAACACAATATTCAACAAAGGCCATGTGTGGCTACAGTATATTTGACAATACACTGTGCTCCATCCTTGCTGCTTATGAGTTATGATCCTGATTTGTCTACAGATAAAGTTAAAGTAGGATCAAGGAAATGTCTCAATCAAGTCAGAAACAAATATTATATAATAATTGTGCTACAGAATTGAATTGGAGGACAAACAATGAAAAGGATTAAAGAGAGTTTGACGATATTCTACAGAGAGTAGTACTAAGTAATATATCTTTCTAGGCATAATATTGCTAAATGAATACATGAGAAGGTGGAATTTAAGCAATATCAGTTTATATCTAATCAATAAGAGGGAGTGCAAGCTATGCAAGCAAGCAAAAGAATGGCAGAAGAAGCTCCATCCTCCTCAAGGTTAGAGCTGCTCCTCTTGAACTTGCAAGTTTTCCCTTTGTTGCACTGAACCTGCTTCTGCTTCTGCTGATATTGCAGGTGGCTATAACTCTCTCTGTTCCTGACATGGTTCTGTAGTTCCTGAGCTTGCTGTTGCCTCTTCTTCATTGTCTTTGGTTACAATGATTAGTATATTGGAGGTAGCTAGAGAGATTGAGAGAGGGAATGTGAGAGAGAGAACTGAGAAGTTTATTGCACAAGGAGTAAACATACATGGTTCTCAATTTATAGAGCAAACTTATGCCAAAATGCCCTTGTATTCTACTCATATTAACCTTTTTGTGGGACCTTTGGATCTCCATGAGTTCTAATACTATTCTCTTCTTAGTTATAAAATAATTAAAATTTACCACTAAATTAGACTTAAAAACCATTAATTTAGATAAAATTTTAAATTGCACCTGAAAATTTTGATTGGTTTGAGAGATCATAATAAAACATAATATTTAGTCTAAGATTCTATTGGTTTCATATGAATCCCCTTTTCCTTTGTATTAGAAGTTTTGCATTTTAGACATTTGGAATTTTTAATATTTTTTAATCATTACTCTTCAAATAATTTTGTTTAAGTGCGGACTATTATACACATAAGAGAATTTATTATTCTCCAATATTAGAAAAATATACTATAGTTGTTTGAGGATCTAATCTATAGTTCTTAGCTATAGAATAGTCACAACTTTCTAGTAATATGATGCACTGGGTTACAACCAATATGAAACAAAACTTATATGATCATTCCAGCTGGAAGCACTTGGCTAGTTGGCTATTCTGCTATTTGGATTCTCTTCCAAACCCTCCAAATATCTATAATGATCAGCAACATGATGATCTTTCTTAGCTGTAATGGTCTTGGTCCTTAAACAAAACAAGAGTCTAAGCAAGAGCCGTCTCTTGTTTAACATACACACGACAAATATGCATCTAGACCTGAGCAACTAACTAATCATACAACAAACAAAGAAAATGATTACATGATTGGGAGAAAATGATTACATGATTGGGTCGTAAACTAAAGTAAATAGTAGAAGAGATTCTTTATGCATCCACTGTAGTATTTTTGCAGTGATCTCATTCATTTTGTCGAAGGTGACTTTTTCACGTGGAAAGCCATGTGATCATGTTCTCCTTCTCTTCAGGTACAAGAGGGCCCTCATGGAAATGTGTAAAAGTAAAGTGTTTATACTAATTGTATACCGTAGGCTTCACTCTTATTAGATTGCTCTCATTGGCTCCTAATTTTGAGTTTGGCTACTGATAGAAACTGGTTACTTTTTGTAGGTGCCTAGATTCACCCAACTTTGACATGGTTATTTGTATCAACAACGACCAATTCCTGCATGATATTAGTCTAGTTAGGATTCACTCTTACTTCAATGTCAAGCATCTTGGTTGACTAATTTTGTAAAGGGGTTCATGAACGTTACTTTGTAAATTTGTTGTTTGTAAAAACTAAGATAAGGTCAACTTATTGTAAATTACATTAGTGCAAATGCGTATCAATTCAATAAAGAGATAGAAGAGTACTGTCAAGGGAACCTTCATTTTACCTTCTGCTATTACTGATTTTCATCTGAAGAGGCAAGCAAGTTGTTGCTGCGAGTTTTAATTTGTTGGACAAGGAAGGACCAAAGATTGAGTCCTTTGCTTGTTGTGATTGAAACAGACAAAAAAGTAGATGAGGGGACCATAATTCTGAACATTGAAGGACCACGGTTCAAGAAGGTGGGATGTTGAGCATTCTAAGTACAAGCCATTTTGGATGTTTTGACCAAACCTAGGCATGGGGTTAATACCCAGTTCAGATTCCATGTATATATACTCATTTTTCCTATTGTCCTTTAAATAGATGCCCCTGAAATACTGTGAGGAATGCACATGTAGATGTTGTCATTTTTTATCACTACGTCCATTCTTCAAAGTGTTAAATTTCATCATGAGTTTGACATCCGGAATTGAGTCATTTCCAAAGATTCATTCATAAAAACACTAAAATATATTATTAATCAGTTGAATTAAATTCATCATTTAATTTTTAAATAAGTCACTTCAGATATGTGATAATACAAAATTATTGCATATTTTTAAAAATTGCACTAACAAGTATTTAAAGAATAAGGATCCGTTATATATATAAAAAAGAAATGGCGCAATTTGCAATCTTACTCGATCTCTTATTCAACAAATAGTCCACTTTTTTGTTAGTTGTAAATGTGTTTCAATTATCCTTAATGGTTCCTCCACATCTATTGTTTTTCTATCAGGTAGCGACTCTTAGGTTGTTTGCAAGATGGATCATAGATACAGTGACGAGGATGGAGTTTGGGAGTTTATTACCAACTCATAATTATAATCTTCAGTCACACGATTACCGTGATGATAGAGTCTTCTCAACAAAATCTTTCAATCTGATTCCAAAATATATCATCCATGAGCATCTGGTTATTTGTAATCATGCAACCTTAACTTTCAAACTTAATATTTGGTTACTAAGAATGCATAGGGACGATAAAATTGAAATGAATTCTAAATAATGTTGAACTTTTATTCCTAATAGAATATGGGTAGAAGTAGGAATCAATATAATTAAGGAATAAGAGATAAAGAGATATTATTATAATATTATTAAGTTATTATCAAAATGTATTAAGATATTGTTAAGATATTAATTCTTATCATAATATTATTATCAAAATTATATATTATGATTTTTAATATTAATTTCTTTAATGATTATTTTATTTTTTGATACTTTTATTTTATCATAAAAATTATTCATAATTATTTAAATTTTAATAATTATATAAATCAATGAAATTTTTTTATTAATTATTAATAAAATATAAAATATTTTAATTAATTATTTACAAATAAATCATATAATAACTAAATTTGAGCAAAAAAATTTATCATTATCATTTTAATATTTAATACCAAATATTAGCATTACTTTTAATTTTGTTTAATACGATACAAAATATGCATAATCACTAATTTCATTCCTACTTCGATTCCATTCTCATATTAATTATTTACAAATAAATCATATAATAACTAATTTGAGCAAAAAAAAATTCTCATTATCATTTTAATATTTAATACCAAATATTAACATAGCTATTAACTTTGTTTAATACGATACAAAATATGCATAACCACTAATTTCATTTCTATTTTGATTCCATTCTCATTATCATTTTTTTATTCTGATTCCTCAATTATTTGATTACCAAACAAACTTAAGGATACATTTAGCTATTAACTTATGATACAAAATATGCATAATCATATCAATTCCATTCTCATTATCATTTTTTTATTCTGATTCCTCGATTATTTGATTACCAAACAAACTTAAGGATACATTTAGTAATTAGGAATGAAGACGTGAGAACAAGAACGTGACTTACATTTCTTAATTTTTCCTTTTTTGGTTATTAGTAACGGATAAGATAAGAAATAACAAATTTGGAAAATTTATATAATCATGAATTTTTATTCCCAAAATAAGTATAGGTATATATGAGAAATAATAAATAAATAGCCGCAAGCCAAAAAAATTGAATATTTCTCTCGTATTCATTTAACATAACTTCTTTTTTTTTTCTCTTTTTCTTTATGTTTCTTCTCAATCGAATTTCTCTATTTGCTCTTCCTCTCTCGTTACTTCTTAACATATCTCTCTAGGATAGTTTTTATTATTCTAAACTTTTCTTTTTTATTTATTTTTTCTTTTGTGATAAATTCTTGTTTAGTTTATTGTGACCTAGAATTACTATATTACCTATTACGTAATGATTCTGTTTATTTTCTCAATTATTATTGTATACGAACATGTTTTATCATCTTTTGAGAAACCGAATGTTGTTTAGTACTGTTGAATTGATTAAAGAGGAAACCACAAGCCATATTCGGAATTCTCTTTCATTCAAGTTTGCATGATAAAGTAATATAATCATTTCAAATGCACATTGGAGAATGGATCAGGAAAAGCTTTAATAAATTATATGCAAACAATTATTGTTTCTTTTTACTTTTGTCAACGATGATGCTTCCATTTGCCATTAAATGTGCCTCTCTTTTTGTAAATATTTTTTTGAAATATGAAATAATTGATTAATGGAGTTATAAAAAAATATTGTACAAGCGGAAGAGACCACATTTATCATCGCCCTATATACACCAAGCCAACCCACAACAAAACACCTACTAGGCATACACCGCAAAAACAAAAGGATCAAGAACAGTTGTCATATATGTCATCTAGCCCTCATACTTGCAGTCAGTCAATACTCCTCTTTCCTAGCCATAATGCTTGCTCTAATTTTGTTTAAAATGTTGTACGCTAATTGATATTTATCAGTTTCTACCTGCATTTACAATATGGAGTTCCTTTCCTTCCAAAAATAATAGATAGAATGAATGAAAGTAGCTTTAAACAATAAGGCATTTTCCTTATCCGATTGCGTTTGATAAATATACCAGTTCAACATGATTTGCCAGTCATATACCAAATTCTCAGCGACTACCATATGTTGGATACTACTCCAGACTGCTAAGGAATACACACAAGAAAAGAACAGATGGTTACAGTCTTCGTCAACTACGTGGCACAACATACACTCCTTATCTTTCGGATTAAACCAACGACATTTTGTACGCAATTGATTTTTAATTGCCAACCAAGCAATGAAAGATGCTCTCGGGCTCAAGAATTGTTGCCATATCAGGTGATATCACGGTACTCGATTGGCATCAGGCCGGAATACCTAGAACCATAACTTATTAGAAAACATGTCACTAGAATGCAAAGTCCAGGAAATGACATCCGATTGAGTATCATCGCCAAGTGGAGGGAGCTGCGCAATAAGTGATTCTGATCCCTGGAAGTGCAGCCTCTATGCTCCATCCAAAATAAGTTCAGCTACCTTGGCGTTCCCTGGTAGCCGGTTACAAATATGATCAAGAATTGGGATACTGGCTAAAGGGCTCAAGTCGTACCAATTATCTACGCAAAACCAAGTTTCTTTACCTCCATTGATACGGTATTTAATCAATAGGTAAAGGTACAGTCGCAGTTTTAGCACCTTGTTGAAGAACACTAGAAAGTTGAAGGAGGGCTTTAATTGCCAGAAATTGTGTTATTGGATATGGACGTGGTGAACCCATTTAGTCCATAAAGCTTCTTTGTCAGTGATTAGCCACCGCAATTGCTTACTGCTAAGGATCCTTTGCAAAGTAACTGAGGACCTAATTCTAAGTCCTCCCTCCTTTTTGGACTAAGTTAACTCCCTCCAACTAACTTTAGCATCACCACCAGCATCACATCTCCTATCCCATAAAAAGTTTTTAAGTAATCGGTCAATCTCTTTAATAAGCTTACGGGGAAGGATGGTATGGGTGAGCTAGTGAATGTGAAAGCTCGAAAGTAACAACAAGATTAAAGATAATCGCCCTTCATAGGAGAGGAATTGGTTTTGCCACGATAGAACTCTAGCTTTAAGTCTCTCCAGTATAGGGATACAGTCCAAATACTTAAGCTTTCTAAGAGAGATCGTCACTCCTAGATAACACATATAAGGTGGTTAGAGAGGGAGCTCAGTAGCAATTTGAAAATCCTTAGACTTTTGAATATTAGAAGATAAAATCAAACTACTCTTCTCTAAAATGATCCGCAAACCCGACCATCGAGAGAAGGTAGATAGAGCATTCATAAGGATGTTACCTGATGTAATATCTGCCTCACAAAACAAAAGGAGGTCATTTGCAAACATAAGATGTGTAAGTTGCAAGTCTCGACATTTATGATGATATATAAAATGTAACATACTACTTCCATAGAGTATATGTCTGAATATATCAGAGGATAGATTATACCCTACAAGAATGACACGTTAGAGCAATCATATTAACTTATTTAAGGCATCACATATATCATAAGCATTCAAAAAGATCAATTCTTCCCATTTCATTCACCGAAAATAAACTTACATAGTGTCATTACAACTCATAATCTATGTATATACATTACATAACATTTGAGAGTTTACTACTCCATATAAAATGTTTAACATGAAATGGGATGCTAAATTAAAACATTATAACTAGACTCCTCAGATTCAGCTGATCAGACCTCTGAGTCATTCTCGTCCCCAAAATGCAAGTACTAGGCTTCTACTATAAAGCCTTAGTAGTTAGAACTCCTTTGAACCTGAAAAACAACGTTGCAATTTTGATAAGTTTACGAACTCAGTGAGTGAACCATCATTGATGTGTTCTCTCAAGTCAGAACACCAAGATAAATTATAACCTAATTCAACAAGCATATCACATCATCCAATATTGAATAACATTTTCATGATCAAAAAGCCTCTTATAACAAACACACAATTGTTACTTTAAATATGGAATTTCAACAAGCTAGATCTATACATTCACTAAACTTTTTCCAACAATATATATTCATACATTTACCTAAATCTCATTCATAATTACCCCATGCTCTTCAATGCTCATCCATCCATCCATAACTTATACACATTACTCATGTCCTTAAGATCATGTTTGCATTAAAAGAACTCATTTATTCGTTGAACAAATCATAATTTCCATATTTGAACTCAACCATATCACAATAGTCCATTCTTTAGGTTATGACATCAATTAACTACATAAACTTATCAAGCTCTTAACCAATTAATCAAGCAACAATCTAGGCTCATTCTTAACCTTAATCAAGTCCAAATATACCAATTTAGATTGAAATTTCTCAGTTGGTTCAACATGTACACAAGGCTGAAATTAAAATTTCAGAATTTGTCATCAACATCACTAATGTATGTAACTTTACTACCTTCAATACTTCACGAATTTACAAGTTTAGAGACATCACTAACACCTGAATTTTTCCAAATTCCATGTCCTTTAACATTACTTCATTGCAGGTTAATTTAACTTCCATATTGGTTACACTAAGGCTTACAAAATTCTGCTCACTTATGTCATTAACAATCACTTTTTACAAACATACCTACAACTCTAATTTTCTAGATTCGAAAACACCTTAATACCTATCTTTATCATGAATTCCTCATCAATTATACTTCAAATCCCAAATTAAATCATCCATACAACAGCCCATAAACTACTGTTTTCGTATATGCAAAAACAAAACAGAAAAGTACCCATTTATTATCCATTTTCCAACACATTTTCAACACCAATTCCATATTCAATCTATCCCTATTCAGTCATAATAAAAATTCTACTAATATATACCAAAATAGGTCAGCATTTCACTTACTTTATTTGCTTAAATGCCACCTCCAAATGTCAAGATTGCTTAGCCTCACATGTATGCAAGAACATTTCAAGAATAGTGAGGGAGTAGGGTGGTTTCAGCAATGACAAGAAGAAGACAACAAAATGTAACAATATTCTGCCTCTAAAGATATCTTTATGAAGGATTTTGCATAGGTTTTGGGGTGGTAATGTACATAATTAGAGCAGAGATCCAAAGGTGTGGGTGAGGTGTGGATTTCGGAAGTAAGAGGGAGGAGAAGGAGATAGTACAGCAGAAACATTACAGAGGAGCTTAATGTGTTGGTCACATGGTGTAGGATGAGTGTTCTTTCATTAAAGACAATTGTTATGTAAATAAGCAAGACTCATGCCCTCCTTCTTTGGCTGCCAAATGTCACTAAATTCCTAAGCCATTTGTCACTTAATTCTCTAAGCCATTTGTCACTTATTTGATAGGGTTAATCATCTTAGATTTTCACATGTCAACTTGTCTTGCTATTTGAAATTTTTCCTAGACTAAATGTACATATTAATCCATCATTCTTCTAATTGTGATAATTAATTCCAAATTACTAATTGTAATCCATCAAACCAAAAGACAAGACATTAACAATTCACATTCATATCAAAATTATTTTAAACCTTTTATACCCTGGAATATGTCAATTGAGTGCACATACCATTTTTGCAACATTTTTCGAAATCATAAATCATGTGTGTATGCTATTATTAGGCATATGAATGAAATCATGTTCTAAATGTGCCAAATACATTCTATGATCATGCAACTCATGAGGCTTAGTAATCTAATATTTTAATCCCTCGGTATGGAAATCAGATATTACATAAAACGCCCATTAGCCTTTGTGATCGTCCTAAAAAGTTTAGACAAACCTTCCAATAGAATAGAAAACAAATACGGGGATAAGGGGTCCCCTTAACGAAGCCTTCAGGCAATCTTAAAAGGCTTAGAAGGAATACCATTAACCAACACACTCAAAGTGGGAGTTTGTACACATTCCATAATCTAATTCACTAATGTCTCCGGTAAATCTAATGCGGCCAAAAAAATTCTTAGAAAACCCCAGTCTACTAAGTCATAAGCTTTATAGAAATCAATCTTCAGTATACAACCCTTAATATTCTTCCCAAACGAGTACTCTTTAAGGAGGTCTTGAACAAGGAGTATGTTATCTCTGATGCGTCTACCCGGGATAAAAGCTCCTTGGGTGAGGTAAACAAATTCAGCCAAGATGCTTTTCAATTGGTCTGCTAACAATTTCACAATGGTTTTATAAACCAAGTTACAATAAGAAATTGGCCGAAAGTACCCCAATGACACTAGATGGACCTTTTTTGATATCAAACAAATAAAAGTGTTGTTAAGAGCTTTCAATATAGTAGAATTCTGAAAAAAATTCCTGAATAGTCTCCACCACCAAAGAACTAGTAATACGCCAGGTATGTTGAAAGAAACACCCCATAAAATCATCCGAACCTGGAGATTTAGATGGTTGCATATTGAAAATTGTTTCATGTATAACATGTTCCGAGAATGGGGCTATTAACTCTGCCTTCATTTCATGTCTTATTGCTCCTTTCAGGATCTCTAGAAAATGCATCGAGGGAGTCTCCACCTGTGTAGATCCCAAAAGCTACGAGAAGTATGAAGATGCAAGTTGCAACATCCCATAAAGCTCATACTGTATAACGTCGCTACCATCCAACAAACCCACAAAGTATGGCTAAAATTGATGCATGAAAGAAGCTGATATCAGCATCCCGCTCATAAAGCCACTTCACTCTCGCCTTCTGTCTTTGAATTGATTGCTGGAACATTAACTCTATTTGGTAATCCCTCAAGAGAGCTGACTCAGTGAGTCTCTAGTCTTGGTCATCCGGTTAAGCATAACAGTGCTCCTGTGCCTGCTTAAGTTGATCTTTTAGCTGTAAGATATTCTATTGCTGACTCCTGCAAAAAAATTTTAAAGCTAGTTTTACCATGTTTAACTTGGACATAAGTTAGAATGCCTTATACCCCCTAACCTCCAGTTGCCAACAAGTGGAAATGATATTCATAAACCCCTCCTGTTGTGTAACACCATTAGAGAAATGAAAGGGAGCTCGTCTCATCCTTAAGTCAATCTTAACATATATAAGCCTAACGTAATGATCAGAAGTCAAGTTATCACCAAAATGCACTAATGATTGAGAAAAAACATTGAGCCACGCTGGGTTTACCAAACACCTATCTAATTTCTTCGAACTCTCATAGAGCTATGCTGATTATTAGACCATGTGAAAACACTTCCTGTGGAACAAATGTCAATCAATTCCACCACATAGAGAAAATTAGTAAGTTTAATTGTATCTATAATAGAATAAAGTTTATGACCCTTTGCTTTCCTCGTTTTCAGTATACATTGAAATCACCCACAGTCACCCATGGTGCATTTATGGTATTTTGTAACCGAGTTAAGCTTTGCCATAAGACATTACGTTAAAAAGCCAAATTAGCTACATAATCTAAGGTAACCATAAAAACCTTCGATTGACCTGCCAAATTACATCTGCGATGAAGATGCTGGGCACTCTCCTCCTCCATAAAAACGTCTATCCAATCTATATTATAGCAACATATAATACGCCCATTAAAGTAGGATTGGTGATTAGAGATACACCTCCACCAAGCACCCAAAAGATGTCAAATGTTCATATGAGCTAAGTCTCTAATTCTAGTTTCTAGCAGACCCACAAAAATTGATTTTTTATCCAAAATTAGATCTCGGAGAATCGCCTGTTTAGAGGGGTTATTTAAAGCCCTCGTATTCCATACTAGAACAGACATTCTAGGGATATCACCTCTTTTCTTTTCCTTTTACTTTTTTCTTTCTAGCCCCCTTTTGGGGTGCCACCATAGACGAAGAAAAAGGGGTATTATTAGGGGAAGTTTTCATTGATATATTTTCAGTCATGACATTTCCAAACTCCGTAGCCTTAGTCATCTTAGGGGCATCAACACCTGCATAGTTAGACTCTCCTCCAAATCACCTAGTAGTTGATCTGTTGGACACTCTACAATAGGGTTGGATTCCCCTAGGCTCCTTGGTAGGTGTTCCAGGTATAAGCTCCAATACTAGGGAAGGCTTCTTACTAGGGTTGGTGGTCACCAAATGTGGAGGATCCTTATCAGCCGGTACCATGTCCCCCTCCCTGTTCTCCTTCAACCGCCCAGAAAGTTGCACCGGTGGTGATTAACAATCCTTCTGAGACCCTTGTCAGACTGGTTTACTCATTAGAACCCACTTTTTCAACTCCTTTGGTTTCCATGAATATGTTACCTTAACAGTTTTGTGGACCATGTCCCCTCCCTCACCCATGCTCAACACAATTAGGGTATCTGAAAGTTGTGTATCTGTAGAGATCTCAATGCAAACCTTTGCAAAGCCCACTCTCTCCATATTGGCAGTTGGAGGATCTAAGGTTACCGATTTCCCTAAGGAGCTGGCCACATAGCTCAAACCATCAAAAGTCCATAGCTCCATAGGGAGGTTATAGAATTGCACCCACATAGGAAATGTATCTATAACTTTCCTACCCTTCTCCACCCTAGGCATCAAATGTCGTACAAAAATTGGCTGGTCATTAATATGCCATTGGCCTTTGAACCGCTATGTCCTGTAAGTCACAATCTTTACCTAAAGTGAAGAGAAAGGTGTCATCTTCCTGTAGCATAACTCTCTGTAGTCCTTTCTGACTCTAACGAGCTTTAGCCTAAGCATTGACAACAGGAAAGATCGGCCTTTTACCCTAGAGAAACCCCAATAGAGCTATAGACCAATTGGAAATACCATCATCAATGACACCATAGGCCCCAGTAGTTGTCTGTCATTTCTCCTTCTCGCTTAATGAAGGCCGGACATCCATAGGATGGGAATCAGCCGTCTGCAGCGGAATCCTATTTGACATAGCAGGAAAATCCTCCTTGACTCCCGAAGATTCACCAATGTCCATCAAGATCTCCAATGGCCGAAGATGGCCTGGCTGAAGGGGGGAATTTTAGGTGAAGTTCAAAATAGAGGGCAGGAAAGAAAAGCCAGTACTCTTTTTCTAAATATATTATTACGACTTTTTTTTACTATTTGCCTTAATTACTCAAATCACTATTGTTAAATGCAACAGAGTTTAATGAATTTCTGCATCTAGCTGACAACAAGAATCCAAAGCTCATCGAGTGGTTATGCAAGGAGGAAGTGAGGTACATATATCACTTTTGGTTTTACATTTGTATTATCTTTGTAACCTAAATTCTTTAAATGATTCTTGGATATTAAAATTTGTAGGAGAAGGGGTCTCTCGTAATGTTGGATATATCTAGTGGAAATCCTTAATTTGCAATATGCTAAATATGTGATAGGATGAAATTTGAGGGAATAAGGGATGAAATTACAAATTGAAAGGATGCAACAGAGAAGATAAGGCAGAGTAGAAATTACAAGATCATAAAATTTTAGGATCACTAATTTCTTAATTCAGTCTATTAATTAATTGGATTTGAGTTAAATAAAGATTGTCTTCCTTAGATGCCGCTAACCAAAAATTGAAAAGAGGAAAATGATCCTAATTTAATAAAACTACCAATTATTTATAGATATGAATCTAATCAAGAAATTTTTATGGAACAACATAAGAAAGAAGATCAACCTGAAAGTAGTCAAGCAGGAAAAAAAACGAAAAAGAAATCTATAAGACACATATAATTGGGAATCAAAACCTATAGAAACAGAAGACTTAAATCGATTCGGTTATTATAGAAAAGATAACAAAATTAGAAAATTTTCAACATAATATACACCTAAACATGTACAATTAGGCCCAGATGGAATATTAAATTTAGATTGTATAATATCACCTGAAAAATTATTAATAGAATGGTCTAATAGATTAGCATTAGTACTACAGTTAGAAAAACCTTTTAAAGGATTACAAAATATAAGTACTTTATGGAATTGTATCACTTATAAAACTACCAGAATCATACTCAATTTTATTAGACAATAAAGAAAAAATAAAAAAAACTACTGCCTTTTTAAATGCTATTAAAACCGTCAAAGCTTTTCATACAATAGCAAATGAAATTTACATTTGTTATTATTAAGGGATGTTAATGTTAATAGTTAACTAGGGAGTGGGAATAAGTTAAAAAGATTGTAATGTCATTTGATTCTTGTAACGTTCCTCTTATTCTCTATCAGTCTTGGACCTCCTGTAAAAAAAAAAGGAAAAGAAGGTAGGTTGGTGGAGAAAAGATAACAAAGTATGGATAAGAAAAAAAAATCAAAAGATCAAGGACAATCCCTTGTTTCTATAGCTACTCTTTATCTGTTATATTTGGTTCCCCCATTTGGGCAATGCATTTTAGTCTAGTATCTTGAAGTCTTTAATTGGGCTTGGTGCAATTCCTCAAGTGATTGACATCAAAATTTGATTTATGGATTCAATATTATTTTCTCAATTTGTTTTTACCCTCTTACCAAAAACAATAAACATGTTCTAGGGTAGTATATCTTAAGATCTAGATCACTCGAATGACTTATTACTCTTAAGTGTGCATAACAGAAATAGCCAATTATTTTTCGACCATCTAGCTTATGAACATCATTCATGGAAATAGTCATAGGCTTTCTTTATTAGCTATCAAATATTTGGTCAATCTTTCTAATAATTGCATGAAGTTCTTATTCTATCATAAGCTTACATATGTTCAAAATGTGGAAATATTTGGAATGGATATCTAAAACTTATTTTTTTCCACCTTGTCAACTATTTGTTCCATGTTAAATTGAAGAATACAAACATATTAAGGCATTTTTAAATTAACCAATTAGAGACCATATCAATATGTTTTTTTATCACATACTGTATTCAGTCTATCTTTTCATAATTCAAATCTAAAATTTAACATGTCTAGTGTGAATCATATGCATATTCTTGGAAACAATTAACTTATATTTAAGTGTGTACATTATTTCTCCTTAGTTCATTTCCATTCAAATTTAATTTTTAGATTGAGAGACCTTTGAAGTTCCTAATTTGATTTTAAATCGAAAATAATATTCTTTTCTTTAAACACTAATACTTTGATTTTTTTAGTATATTTCATCAATATTATTATTATTATGAATGGCAATCATGGCTCATACACCTCGACATTACAATTTTTTATATTTATACTACACATTAAGAAGAAGAAGAAAAATGATGAGATTTATTATGAAATTATTAAGCTTACTATCGTATCTACTAAAGAGGCACATATTGAGAATGGCATAATCCATTAGTTTGAATGGCACATCTCAATGGTATGATTGTGGACAGTGACATTGTATGCATTGAGCAACTTCTTTTGGATAGGTGTACTTTTTGCATATTATGCTCAATGTTGCAAAATATTGGTGAATTAAAAGATACTAAAAATATAGATATAAAGGAAATGGTAGCAATATTTTTACATCTCATTGACTTTGACAAAAGAAACTGAGAAATGAAGTATGATTTTTGACGTTCAGGAGAGACGGTAAGTAGACATTTTCATAATGTATTGAGAGTTGTGCATAAGATATGGAGAGTTATACTTAAAGTCTCTAAAATTGTCCCTTATAATAGCACCGACGAAAGATGAGGGTGGTTTAAGGTAATAATATTCATTTATGGAGTTTTATTTAGTACGAGATTTACTTTTAGTTGGTAATGAATAAATATGATTTTGCTAATTTCATAATTGCTTAGGAACTTTAGATGGTACATATATTAAGGTACATGTACCAAATATTAAAAAAGTCCGATATTGTTGTAACATTCCATATCTAATAATGGAATCAGCATACCGAGTGTTACCATATTCTCAAATACCTAATACTTCGAACTACAACATTTCTATTTAAAACCTCATTGTAACATGCAATTACTATTCACTTTATAAAATTTTGATAGAGTTTCCTCTATATATACTTAAAACCTCCTGCAAGAAACTTCAATACACTTCTCACGCATATTACTCAACTATCCATTTCCATGTCAAACTCCGTAACAAAATAATTTACCCATCCTCCAATATATTTCAACACATCTAAACCAGATTTCATACATAATTCATAATAAAATCCTATAAGATCATTCACTTCTTTTTGTGTACATGTCATAACCAATACATCCACCTGCAAATCTTTTGAGATCCTCTATGTGACTCTTGTCTTGTAGTAGATCCACCATAGCTTTCTTCTAATTTTCTTTAAAACCTACGCGGGAAAAGAAAATCTACACGCTAAGCTATAAGCTTAGTGATGTTCAAGCAATTCCATTTCTTATTCAATTCAATTCATTCAACCATAACATTCATAATATATAATATTTTTCACATATAAATATCTTCATTTATTTCTAAGCATAAATAGGCATTTAAAATCAAGTTAT
>JANQBM010000006.1:35668762-35682984 GCA_025594535.1 Erythroxylum domingense
ATATATTGACTCCAAGTGATGATGCGGTTTCATTTTACTCCAGTTGTAGATGGTGCCAGTTAAAAGAGTCTAAGCTCATGCAATTAAATCAAAATCATATTCAACCTAAAAAGGTCTAAGGTGATATAGGAATTGTTTGGTAAATAACTGATTAGCTATTTTTTAGCAGATTGAGAAGTATTTGATTGTTTGACTATATCAAATCATTGATAATCATACTTAGTAATCAATTAATTGGGTGAGCGAATTGAACCCAATCTACTGTTTTTAAAAACGTTCTTATAAGAAATGTTTTTCTCTAGCGGTTGAAAAATTAAGAGAAAAAACGATGATTATGTCTAAAAGTTATTACAAATTACAAGAGATGAGAGGAGTAAGATAAAAATAGAGATAGAGATAGAGATAGATAAGCATAAATTATTCAAAAATTAAACCAATTTTTTCTTTAATAAAATTTTGTGATTAGCATCATTATTTTTTAAAAATTATTCCAATTTTATCAAACAAAACAAGTATTATTGGATTTGGTATTCTACAATAGAAAAACCGCTATCAAATTTTTTTATACTAACCAAAATTTTCTATAATGTTATATTCAAAATATTAGGTTGGGTAAAAAAGTTTCAAGTTGTATTCATTGTAATTATTAATACTTGGATTAAATTTTGTAATTAACAAGAATTAAGCTTTAATTAGAAGTATATTTTTATATTTAAATATTTTTAAACATAAAAATGTTTTTACAAATAGTTATTATGTCTAAAAATTATTCTATTGTTAATTTTAATAGATACAATTATTTAAAATCTTTTTGGTTTTAGTTATAAGATAAGCCTAATTTATTAAGGGATTACATTTTCATATAATTAAAAATAAGTTTTATGCCTATTAACTACTATGTTTTTCAATTTAATTTCTAACATTAATGTAAATAACTATTTTTTATTTTGAACATAGGCAAATAGGTTTTAATTTATTTAATTTTAACTGACTGAAACATAAACATAAATTCTTACGAGAATATTCAAAGAAATACTAAAACATACTACTCAAGTCTTTATAAATCATGACTTTATAAGTCATTTTACACATAAAAAGCTGATGCTCAACGGTTAATTTTACTAAACATTTTTAAATAAATAGTTGATATTATTCGTTATTAATATGTTGTCAGCTAACCAGGCCAAACAGGGTCGTAATTAAATAAAAATCATATTCAACCTACCAATGACGATGAAGTTTATTTAAAATAGGAAGAGTTCATATTTAATTCTTCTTTGATTATGAAATTTTAATTGATTCAAAGTGATATAATTAAATAAAAAATCATATTCAACCTAATAATTATGAAATTTATTCAAAATAGGAAGAGTTGATATTTAATTCTTCTTTGATATAAATAACATATATTAATAAATAATTTATAAATATTTTAAATTTATAATACTCATTATAATGATTCATCAAATTAATAATCACCTATATTTTTCCTGACAATAATTGATTCCAGGCGATGACGTTGAAGTTTATTCAACCTAACAATGACGTTGAAGTTTATTTAAAATAGGAAGAGTTCATATTTAATTCTTCTTTGATTATGAAATTTTAATTTGTTAGAGTATCTCATATTGATTAAATATGAATGATTAACTATTCAAATGACTAGTTCTAGTCATTTTGACAATAGTAAACTCAAGCCTGATTATTATATGGTATTAGCGTCGATGTTTGTTCGTCTGGATGTCCAGTCCCATCAACCCGATCTGGTCGTCTCAGTTGTACTTGAGGGGGAGTGTTAGAGTATCCCATATTGACTAAACATGAAAATGTTAAAGGATTTATAAGTGATAAGGGTCAATTATCTAAATAACTATTTCTAATCATTTTGACAATAATTAACCCAAGCTCAATTCTTATATAATTGATTCGGGATATTTTGTGCACATAATTCTACCCTCAATTTCAAGAAAGACTTGCCATTGAACTAGTGAAAAAAACAAAAAATCAAATAACTGGTAAAAAAAGACGCAAACTATAAATTGGAATTAATAAATTTATAACTAAAAATAGCTTTTAGGTAGATAAAGAGAGTAATATTTAACGAATAGTTGGGAACTTAAATTTCATAATCTAATATTGAGTTTTAAAAAAAATCTCAATAAATTATTTTATAAAACCCTATTTGGGAAAAGGTAAATTTTCTCATAATTTTATTCATTTTAAAAATATATTTTAATTATTGTCAAAGATCTTAATTTTTTTAAATTCTTGTTGATTTTTTTTATATAAATCCAAGGCTGTAATATTAAATTCTTTTTTGAATTCCAAAGTTGTATATGATCCATATCCTTCAACATTTTCGGTCACAAGACCCACATATAACAACCTATCCAATCCTGATGCTACTAAATATGGACAAATTTTCAAGATGTCTTATCCATTATTTAGACAAACCTTTCAAAAACATTAAAGTCTTTTGAGTCAAACCCGTCATTTAGGGATGACAAAAATGACCCGGCCAGTTTTTGGGCCACCATGGCCATGGGTGGGCTTCAGCCCGACCCATTAACATGCCTACTGCTAGCAAAAGATATTTCGTTAAACTATAAACCTCCACAAACACCATCACCTTCTCCATCAAAAGAAAGACCTTCCTTTGGCAAAGCTAAAGAACCCATGCCTAAGAAAGAATTTATAGTTATCCTTCAATCAATACCAGATAGCTTTGATAGTCAAACTAATAGTCAAGATTCTGATTCTTCCACAGAAAACTTAGAAAGCTCATAACAACTTGCAGATGTTACTTGGATGACATTGAGTTCATGAATGAACCAGTAAGCCTACAAGTAACTCCTGTCTACAAACCTACTTTAAGCCTATGATTAACTTTTGATGATGTTCCTCCAACAAAATGGAGAGATCGACTCCATGAATTCAGTGTCTGAATCGATCTTCAAATGTTAAAGCTAGATATGTCCCTCAAAGACATCTTAACTGAATTTGTCTCCAGAATGACAGGAACTTTAAGAGAATGGTTCCAAAACCTTAGTGAATATAGGCATATGCAAGTCTAACAATTGACAAAAAACAGTTCCTTATTAAGAATGATTCATAAAGACTTCATTGGTGATTTCCAACTCATTGATCCACAAAGCAAACATGAATACTTTGAAATGAAGTGTTGTTCTATAAATCGAAAGGATTTACAAAAGCATTTCATAAGAATGTTTGAAAAAGATTATATGCTTAATGACTTCAATGATGTCAATCTTCAATACACATTAATTGCTTCCCTTCTTGATAAGTTGCAACCTAAATTATAGAGAAAAATCAATTCCCTTCACAGGGATATATTTGAAATCTCTCTAAACAAATCTATCAATTAGCTTTGGTGACACTAGATAAATTATATAAGTAACATACGTTCTTTAAAGTTATGCTAAAAGGTGGACCTCAACTCAAACAAACATGCAAGAAGTCATACTTAAAGATAAAATGCAAAGATACGAAGCAGTGTGCATTCACATAAAGAAAGGAAAACATTTCAGAAGAAAACTGTTGAGAAGTCATCCTTTCAATAAAAAGAAGAAAAAGAGAATAAGATTCTTTAGAAGGCATGCTTCTGATGTTAGAAAGTCAAACCGATGTTATATTTGTGGAAAATCTGACCACTATGTAAAAAGCTGCCTAAAAAATAAAATAAAAAAGATATGAAGATCCCACAATCCAAGGAAGTCATGA
The DNA here is from genome assembly GCA_025594535.1 of Erythroxylum domingense. Lineage (NCBI taxonomy): Eukaryota > Viridiplantae > Streptophyta > Magnoliopsida > Malpighiales > Erythroxylaceae > Erythroxylum > Erythroxylum domingense. Next base: position 35,672,504 of record JANQBM010000006.1, read on the forward strand.
TGCTTATTAGAGATGATGAAGACATCGAGTCTCTTTTTTAGGAACAATCTAGTGAAGATAAAAAGACTCTGTTTGTAATCTCTGATAGCAAATCTTCTAATGATGAAACCTCTTCTCTTGAAGAAGAAGATGATGACCCAATGTACATGATGTAATAGAGCCCACAAGGCCAGTAGTACACAACCATATGTCAAGCTCCAATTGCTCCTAGAAAAGTATCAAAAACGAATTCCAACCATTGGTTACATGGATATATGATAAGAACTCATCTTGACATATTATTTGATATTGTCTCCTTTATTTTGAATTTATTATTGTGCTTAAATGTTAAAACTACGTTTATTTTGTTTTAGGAGATGAAAAGTAGAGATTGCATCAAATTAGGACTTTATTGATGATAATGACCAATTTTGGATAAAGTGAAGAGATTGATGCAGTGGATAAGGCTGATCACTTAAAAAGTTGAAGTTTAACTGGAAGACTTCGCCTTATCCTTATCCTTATCCTTATCCTTATCATATAGGAATTTGAATTCGTTTTAGTTAGACATCTTTTCAAGTTAGAGTTAGATTAGGATTAGAATAGAAAATCCTAAAAGAGGGACATTTCTCACAACAAAAAAAGGTTCTCTCTTCTTACGTTTTTTGCAATTCTTAGTCTTTCTTCTATTTTTGTTATTGGAGCAAAAGCCATGTGTGGCTAAACTCAATCGTTTTGATTCAAGGAGATTCGATATTCTAGTTGTAATCTTGTGAGGTTTTGTGTTCTTAACTTTATTCATGTTTTAATTCAAGTATTTCTTGTTTTGAGTTCTCATATTTCATGAATGATTAATATTCGATTAATCTGACAATTTAATTTAATATTGATTATTCTATTGCTATTTGGGAATTCAATGATTCGTAATTGTCATAAAGAAATGGTACAAGTAGCAAATAGGTTATTTATAAATTTTCATATTTAACTTATGATAAATAAGAAAACTAAATTGAACAATTGCAACTATCTCGATTATTTAATTTAGGGTTTAGTCTTTTTCACGGAGCTTATTGCTGTCATTTATTTGATATGGAACGTTATCACACCCAGTCAACAGATGATAAGTTTTGGTTTGGATGCTAGGTTTGGAACGATTAATTTAGGAAGATTTGAGACTTATTACGACTATCATAATATGTTTCGGACTAACTGCTTGAATCATGAAAATGTTCTTGTTTAAACCAATGATCAATGTTACAATTAGATGAGATCTTTCCCTTGAATTGGAGTTTCGTAATCTTGACTTTCTCATATTTAGATTTAGTTGATTTAATTTGTTTTCGTATTAATTTTAATTAATCAGTTATTAATCAAACCCCTCATTTACTTTTATTACTTGAAATTATGAAAGCTATTGTTTAGTTCTTTAAGGATTCAACCTGGTTCCACGACTATTACAAAAGTTTTGAGAATTGGAATTATTTTGGAGGCTTCTACAACCCGACCAATATAAGCTCCTGTAGAAGTGTAATGAAACCCCATATCCTTCCTACAAAAGAAAGGCAACCATATGAAGAAGACTTTACTACAGTAAATGGAAAATCCTTCAAGATAGATCTTATCACAAAGAGAAGAATTGGAATCAATTTCTTCCCAAGTTGTTTTGTTTGGACAAAAATATTAGGAAGCAATCTTCCTAGTCCTGACATACTTATTGGGATGGATGTTTATTGTCAAGCAAAAAAGTTATAGATTTTGCCAAAGGGATTCGTTACAAACATGATTTTCAGAAGTACACTGAAGATCACAATATATTCGAACTATAAGACGTTCCTTCTGGATATAAAGATATTAGAGATCAACTTTTACAGTATTACTCGAAAAGCCATGATCAATTCAAGCACCCACATCCTTTATGGCAAAATTTAGATTTCTATATCCAATCACCATTTAAGAAAAATGAGTGATACTAATTGAACAAAATTCACTCATCTAGGAATGAATCCATATGACTTAAAGATGACACAAGAAGAATGTGCTATACTTTTAAAGCAAGGACTGATTGAGCCAAGCAAATCAAACTGTGCATGCCAAGCATTTTATGTGGAAAAAAGAACAAAAAAGACTACAGAAAAAAGAGGTTATTTATTGATTACAAGCCTTTAAATCATTTTCTTCATGATGACAAGTTTCCTCTACCTAAGATCAATACATAGTGCTATTTCTAAAAGAAACCAAAATATTCTCAAATTTTAATTTGAAAGCTAGATTTTAGAAATTGGGTATTGATCCAAAAGATCGACACAAGATAGCATTTTGTATTCCTAATGCCCAGTACTAGTGGACATGAACCAGTACTAGTGGACAGTCATGTCATTTGGACTAAAAGTCACCTGATCATTGTTTCAAAGAGTCAAGACTAAAATTTATGATAATATCTTATCCAGTGCTTTAATTTATATCGATGACATTCTGCTTTACTCTCAAAACCAAGAAGAGCATAAAGTCCTATTGCAACAATTTTTGGATCTCAAAAGAGATATAGGATTATGCTCCCGACCTGTAAAAGCCAAATTTGTTCAACCCATATTGACTTTTTAGGTATGAAATTTCACGATGGCTTTCTACCAGCCTGACCCATATATAGCTGGTGAAATATTAAAATTCCCAAGTACTAATCTCACTGTTAAGCAGATACAACAGTTTATGTGAATCGTAAATTATATTGGAGATTTTATCCCTTATGTGTTAGAACATATCAGCCAGCTATAAAAACTATAAAAGAAAAAGTCACCACTATGGGGTCCAGATCAAACAAAGGAAGTTCAACAATTAAAGAAGATCAATCAACATCCACCTCTACTGAAGATTCCTGAAAAAGGAAAACGAATCTTATAGATTAATGCTAATGAAGATTTCTCAGAAGCAATCTTAATAGAAGAAATCGATGGGAAAAGATTCTATTGTGGATATGCTAGTAGATAATTTAAACAATTGGAAAGGCATTATCATCCAATCTACAAGGAGATTCTGGCAGTCAAAAGAGATATATAAAAAGTTTAATTTATACCTCAACCTTTATCTCTTTATAGTAGAAATGGACAATATGTCCTTTCCAAAGATATTAGATCCAAACAGAAAATTGCTACCAGAAAGCCAATTATTTTGTTGGAAAGATTGGTTCTCCCACTATAAATTCATAGTCCACCACATCAAAGGTCACCAGAACATCTTAGCTGATTTCCTCTCTCGGCCTCAAAAGTACAGTAGCCTTATCACTCCCTCTAGAAATATCCCTTTCCTCCTCTCAATGGTTGACCTGCCTACCACTGCAAGAACAAAGAAGTTCTTCCCTGCTATTGCAGGTATACCCACTACTATTGATGAGATAGGCTCTCTTTCTCGACTAAGCCTATTTTGTTATCTCCACCTCTTCCTCAGCCAAACCAAACTACCTTGCTACCCCTCCTTGTTCAACTTTCGAGCATCATACCTCAATATGTTCTTTATCAATGGTTCACTTTCAAAAAATGCATTACGGTACCTATAGGCACTTTATGCCCTTTATACATGTGCTATCACCCTTCCTCGCTTACAAGTCTATTAACACTTATGTGTTAGAGAAAATGAAAGTTCCCTCATGTGGACCTTCTTTGAATGGTACCAACCACTAGTGCAATAAAGGATGAAAGTCTCATAAGTCATTGAACAGTATAGGTTATAGGAGACTCCATTAGTAAGAAATTTGCTCAATGCTTCTTTATTCTTCATCGACCATACAACACAACCCATATTGGAGCAACCTACTCTAATAATCAAGTTTTCTTCTAGCATACCTCACGCCAGTGGCCAAGGTACAAGGCAAATGTCCTTAAAAACCTTCAAGATTTTCTTAAGGACAAAAACCATTTTCCTAAGCATACACCCCCAATTATCTTTACATCTATTGGACCCTACGTAGGAGAATTTGTTCCTAGTGAACCCAAAATATCAAACTTTGACATCCCAAATGACCTAATAGATTTGGACTTTGACCTGCTGGACCATATCAAACTTAAGTTTCTTCTAACCTAGATACTGCAGGACCATCTCAAAACCCAATCTCCTCCTTCCAAGATGCTCAAGATCTTAATGATGATATTCCTATCACCAATAAAGAGGAGCTCAATAAACTTTTGAAAAATTTATGCACTAAAGAAGCGAGCCCTGGTAAAAGAAGAAGAACAAACAATGATGATACTAGCAGTACAAGTAAAGGAGTTTCCATGTCCAGTTTATAATTGTGGCAAAAACCTATCCGACGGGGATGATGATTAGAATTCCACATACTATTATGGGTCCCTTTATTTAATATTGTTTGTCTTTATGTTTATGTGTTTTTGTAATATGACATTGTTCTTATACAATTACTATGCGATGTAACATCGTTTTTATCTATAGTTGAAGTGATGTTGTTCTTATCTAGAATAGGTTATGTGATGTTGTTCTTATCCATTGGGTGTGATGTGACATTAATCTTATCTAGACACTTTTATCTTTCGTAACTTCCTTTGCCTATATAAACAAAGGACTTCTTCTATTGTAACGAAGCTTCATTGTATATAAGATATTACTATCATTAACAATTGTGTGTTTCCCTACAATTTGTCTCTAACTCTCTCTCTCCCCTAAAAGTTTAAGTCTTCATTAAATTTACTTCTGTCACACAGAGATACAAGTGTACTCTGCACTTGCCTTTATATAAGGATCATATGTATCAAAAAGTATGGGACCTATGATCCTATTTGAGTTCTGAGTTATGCGAGGAAGATTGATTAACTTAGATCCTTACAAGGCAGGCCTTGAGAGTTTACGCCCATTGAGGAGAAATGGTTTGTGTCTTAACTAGCATACTTGGGGTCTTACTTGCCAATTTTCTTTGTGTATCTTAGAGCTCTTTTATAGATCTATTCTATCGTCGTTGATCTCCTGTTATCCCTATAACCCTCCAGTTAAGGTATCACTGTATTATCATAGTCAAACGCTTTTCAAGTGACAATGGTAAGGTTATTATTGATAAAAATGAGTACAAAGATGCTCAGATTAGCATGAGTAAAGTTCCAATCTCTTCCAACCAAGTTCATTTCTCTTATATCCTTTCTTTAGGACAGATTCCCTCTCATCTTAAGAAAACTCTCTCCCATAAAATAAAAAATCTTATAGAAATTACCCACTTACTTGAAGACACAAAAATCCATGACACCTATCTACCCCTGCTGAGCCTATATAGTCTATATCATATATCCAAATCCTTTACAAGGAGCATTCGCTTAATTTCTACTCACAGGCCTCAATATGTAACTTTGGAGTTTTCCTTTGAGTTAATCCCATTATGGATAGATCAAGGTTACACTCATCTCTATGTGGGTGCTATCTGGATGGTCTTGACATTACATGGCAAAAATTGAATTCCAGCAACATCTACAATTTCTCTCTTGGATATGACATACACATCCCACCAAAATGCCTTAATTGATACCCTCTTGACTACTATTAATAATGGAAGTGTCATTATAACGATCGTACCATATTTCAATATGAAACTTGATAATCTGTCACTACCCACATGATTAAAAGTCTAGTTCTAAATTGTTGGAGCAGATCAAGACCCTACTACCATCATGGCCAAGATCCACCACCAGATCATCTATAGACTGCAGAATTATGCCTTAGATCTAAACTTTCTCAACTCTACACGAGATGCTATATATATGGTAGCTGACATATCTTAAAATGAGACCACTATCATCCGAATTCCACAACAGTTGCCATCCTAATAGTTAGCAGAGTTAATGCTTATAAAGTAGATCACAAATTACGAGAAGGAGTTCCATACTCCTCACTAATGCTCCATTCATACTACCACTCCTCCTATCTTAAAAAGTTTGAAAGATGGAATCGTAAAATCCATTTCAGCAAACCGAGAGAAGAGCACCCAGAATCATCTAGACCCTCTTCTAGCCCAATCATTATGATTAGTCTAGCCTTTTCTTATGTAAAAGTTGTTGATGGCCCTCTAGTCTACTGTATCCACCCTGATGAATGTGAAACATATATTAGCCATATTAATGGCCATTTTATTTGGGATGTAGATATCTATATGCGATTCTGATTGTGAATGTTAGATGGATTATGATTCTGACAGTGATGACAAATTTTATGCTCCTCGATGGAGAGAAGAGCCTAAAAAAAAGACAAAATCTTTATGCCAACCACAAAAGAGGATCCAACACAGGCATGATGACAATGATGACTCAAGGCCTTGGATTGGTCTTAGGAATTCTAAGCCTAGAATAAAGAATCTCTTTAAATTATAAAGAGAAGTTGGAAAAGAGCATTTGATCCAAATAATTAAGATGCTCCCTGGCCTCAATTCCTATGAAGCGCCCTAAACTAGTTCCTTGTATGATGATGAGATCATATTAGGTTGATTTTCTACCTTTAGAAGCCTAAACTAATAAAACCACTGGAGTATCTATCAGGTCTTACTCGAGATCCATAAGTATTAGTTCACACAATAGTCATGTCCCTGTCTCTCCAACAGAAGAAGTGCTCAACTAGTAGACACAAAATATTGTAGCACAAAACAATGTCCTTCAAAGAATCAATTCAAAGGTTGATGTTATATCTCTCCAAGTGAGATAGCTACAATAATGACTACTCAATCAAGCTACCCAACTAGATTTTGATCTGAGACGATATATTGACCAACATTATTGTAGCCTAGAGTTCTCTAAAAAGGAAAGAGAACTTTAAAAGGTTCAGGAAGAGCTTAAGATAATTGAGTCATGTATGACTAAAGAACATTCCAGAACTATATATGATTCATATCCCTTAACATTTCTAGCCACAAAATATAAATCTTTTATATGTTAATTTGACATATAATCAAATAATTTATTTTAAAATATGAGTTAAAAATGCAATTTATCTCTCAATATTTCACAAAAATTTATATCATTAGAAATTTTATTAAACTTCAATCAACTTGACATATGGTTAATTGGTTATATAAATTTTTTATATGTTCAACACTCAATTATATAAGAATTTTTATTAAAATAATTTAATATACAATTAAAAGAATTTATTTTTATATAAGGTGTGTTCTCAATAATATAGATGAATAGGCATCATTTATTATATTATTCCTTTGAATTAATTAAAATCAGTCAACGTAAAGATACTTATGTAAACTTTGAAACTAACAAGTTTTAATTATTGGATAAAAATAAAGATGAAAAACCGGATGAGATTACTAGTATTGGTACTAAATTTAGTTTTGGTATGATAGTGAGTCGGTGCCGGTCAATACAGGTATCATTTCGGGTAATTTTTTAAATTTATAAAATATTCTCTAAATCTATTTAAAATTGCAAAACAATCCTTCAATGTATTGTACTGTATACTTTATAATTTTACATCAACCTTGCTTCCAAAAATCATGATAATAGAAACTTAAAATAACAACAATTTATTTATTTTATTAACATTAATTTTGACATATTTCGCATATAAATAATAACCATAATTAATATGAAAAATATCATTTAATCATCATACAAATATAAAATTAAGAACAATATAAAGTATTTAAAATATTACAATTTTATCATATAGTAAATAATAATTACATCAAAAACATCAAATAAAAAGAATAATTAAATATGCATTCGTCTCTAACAATTACAATTTACAAAATGAGTTCATGCTTAATAACTAACTAAAAGTGAAACCTGAAACAAAAATATTTACAATTATATTGCATATATAGAATTTAACATATACATCAAATATAAGTGAAATTAAAAGAAGAGGAGAAACAAAAAGCTGAAACTTTATTCAATTAAAAACCTGCTATAACTATATTGGCCCCAATTCAAATTTGGTACAAAATCTCCATTATTGAGAGGAGCCTAATCATCACCATTATTCAAATTTATTACATCCAATAACATGTCAATACTTTCTTATTTAAAAGGATCTTCTAAGTCACTCTTATCAAATTCGATTCCTTGGAAATTTAATTCGTCAAAATATTGATATTATCAATGCAAATTAGATATACTGAAGTACTTGTTCTATTAAAAGTTCTAGTATAAAATAAAATAAAATAATTAAAAAATTATAAGAAATTATATCTATCTTAATAAAGATAATAACATACCTTTCTCGAAGCTTTAAATTGTATTGAACGAATACCAGATCATTCAATCTTTTGTGCTCCAACCTATTCATTTTCTTGGAATTGATGAATTCAAATGAGATTTAATTCCTTTCAAAGCCTATTATACTCACACATTGGCTTAGAATTTGAATTGCAAACTTTTGCAATTTTGGAATACCACTTCCGAATTGATTCCACTAAGAAACTGTAAGTTGTAAGACAACAAAAGTAGCATTATAAACAAAATAAAGTGATGATTAATTTTCAACAAACAACAAAAGTGAAAAAAAAATACTTACATTAAAATTTTCTCTTTGACAAGCCAGCATCTTAAAATCCTCTTTAAGTCCCCTTATAAATCTCCATTTGTGAGCTTAAAAGATCTTGTATTATCTCATGATTAACATCTATTGTAATAGTTAATAACATTCTCTTATTAACTTTAAATTTCTTTAATAATTTATAATTTTGCGGTTATTTACTATATGATGAGAATTACACTTAAAAATCTCCAAGTGCCTCTTACATTTAGAAATTGAAGCTTGTTAAAAATGCTAAAGATTAAGAACTAAAAAGGTTTTCAATGAAGTTGCGGCATAATTCAAGTTGTTGTCAAGGAAGCAATTGGTTTAGATTTAACTCGATCCAGCCATGAATACACCAAACCAAAGTGCCAAGACGTCTCAATGATCATTGAACACCAAAATTCTTGTGGCGATATTTGCAAATTATTCTTCCCAAACCAATTGGTAGGAGGTGACTCTTACACTTAGAAATTGAAGCTAAAAAAGGTTTTAATGAAGTGGTGGCATAATTCAAGCTGTTTTCAAGGAAGCAATTGGCTGAGAGATTTGACTCCATCAAGCCATGGATACACTAAACCCAAATGCCAAGGCATCTCAATGATCATTAAACACCCAACGTTACATGTTGCTAATGGATCCATTGCAAGACTAGTGAAGATAAATATGATTATTGTGTTAATTGTTTTAAGCACAAAAATTTTCTTCACTCACATAGTATTCGCTTCGTTAAATTTGACTAAACACTTTAATAATTAAAATACAATTTACAGTGAAATAATAAGTTTTTGTTAGCTTTTATAAAATTAGAAAAGAAAAATAACTACTTAAATTTTGAGTTAATCGTAAAAGGTAATTATATGATTATTATTTTATTAAATTTTATAGCCATCATAAGTAATATATAGACTAAATAATTTTTATATATTAATAAATATTTTATAAATATTTTGAATTTATAATACTCATTATAATTATAGTGATCATCAAGTTAAAAATCAACTATATTTTTCCTAACAATAATTATTAAAACTTAATAATTGATAAACACCTTAAAATCTCTTGGGACACAGGGAAGTGCGTCCATTGATTATAAATGACATGCATTTAGCAAACTCAAACTCAATTAAACAACAGTTAAAATTTTATTTAAAATATAATCATACAAAAATTAAAATAACACGCAATAATATTTATCTAAAATTACAAGTTCATTTTTAAAATTAATTTCAGATCAAAACTTATTAACTAGGATATATCAAATATTTTAATAAATTACACATACATGAATCAATTAATTAAAGCATATACACGTTAAATAAGTATAAACCAAAATTCATTATCTATAAACTATTTAATTATAAGAATTAATGATGATTTCTATGTGAAAACTTCAGTTAATAAAGCCGACTGTTAAATAATAATGAAATGTATTAGGATTTAATTAAAATAAGAAATAATAGTTTAGTCATGTAGAAATTAATATCTTTTAATAAATTAAGCTCTCAATTTAAATTGTGAAAAAATTTCAATAATGTCTCTGTTATTCATTTAAGTTGTAGATATGAAGAAAAGCTGCATCACAGGTTCTGAGGGGTCAAAGTGTATCACTGTCAGAGCGTCGTTGAATTTCAATATTGTCTTTGTTATTCATTTAAGTTGTTGATAAAGCTGCTTCAGCATCACAGTTTCCTGAGGGTGAGGGTTCAGGCCTTAATAAATGGGTTAGATATCAGTTGGGAACAGGAGGCGCAGGGTTTCCGGTACAGGTGATTTGAAGCGGAGGGGTCAAAGTGTATCCTGTCAGAGTGTCAGTGAATTTATTGAAATCCAACTCCCATTTGGCCCACTTAACTCAATTTATTGATCAGAGTTCAGACAAATAATGGGCCTGTTTGACAATCAGCTGATTCTATTAGCTGTTAACTAATAGCTGATTCTATCAGCTGATTTGATCAGCGGATTGCATTAGCTGTTTGTTAGAGATGTTTGGT
>JANQBM010000006.1:35689408-35707961 GCA_025594535.1 Erythroxylum domingense
TTAAAAATCTTGTAATTTTACAATTATTGCTTTAATTATTCAATTGATATGATGCCATGTGGAGTATTGTAGTGATCGCACGTAGCGCTCCTTTATCTTAAGATATGTATCGGAATGACCTACGGACGTCCCGGTGTGTACCATAGGGTAATGGGGTGTTACATTGCTCGTGCAAAAATAGAGCAAATGATTACCCAAATTTACTTTTTTCTATAAAAAAAAGAATTTTATCTTAAAATTTTTATCAAAATATAAATTTAATCTTAATATTCAAATTAAACTTTAAATAAAAATATGGATATAATTAAAATTTTATTTATTATGTGTTATGCCATTATTAACGTAATATGTAGGGCTGGCAAAAAATCAGTTTTAAATCAAACTAGTTCCGGACAATTCGGACAAAGATAAAAATTTCATGACCCTAAACTAGTTTAAAACCAAATTTTTTTTACCAAGCTGACCCGGAATTGAACCGGATTGGAAAACACAAAACCCAATTCTTAACCGATTTGTCTGATTTTAACTAATAGCAAAGGGCCATTAAGTTGTACCATCTTCTTCCCATCTCTTTTTCTCTGTAAAACTAATAAAAAAACTATAGCAAAGAAAGCTAAATTATGGTTGTGTAGTTGAAGTTCAAACCAAACAAATGATAAGTCTACAATCAAATTCAAAAAAACAAAAATACAACCACCAAATTCAAAGTCTCCAACAAAATTATAACAAGAAGCCACAAAAGTACAAGCAATACACCAAATTCAAATCTAGTAAATCACATTGTTCATACTACAAATTCAAACCAAATAAAACATGCAAGAAATAACAAATCCTCCTTCATCAAACTCTTCATATTCCACTCTTCATGTTCCAAAAACTCCATGACCTGAGGAAAAAAAAAAGATGACACAAGTTAGCTAACATGTATATAAAAATCAAAACTTAATACAATAAATTATAATAAAGTAATGATTTTTTTTGAAACAATGATTTTTTGCCTTTTTTAAATTTGGATTGGACAATTTTAATCAGTTTTAAATGTTCAGTATTGACCAATTTTAAAAATTCAGACATTTTGTCTTATTAAGTCAATCCGGATCCAGATTTGATTTTAATTCGTAAAAAAATCGGTCAACTAGGTTTAAATTCGATCAAAAAAATTTTAACTCGTATCTAATTTTTTTTGAATCAGATAGGGTCGGATTATTGGTTCGGATGAAATTTTACCAAGCTCAGTAATATGTTTTTAATGTAGGGTCCAATATTTTATATGACATATGTGTGACACAATAGAACTCATTTTTTAAAATAATCTTAATTTAATTTAATTTTTTATTATGATTATATTTTAGAATATATTTTATACTAATAAATATAAATTAACTTAAACAATATTAAATGATTATGATTATCTTAAATTTAACAAAAATCTTAAAACTCAAAGTTAGAATCCTTAATCCCAAATTTTCGTCTCCTTTACTTCTATTGTCAACCTTTTTATACGTGTCATCCTCATCGGATAAAAAAGCGTTATCCTCAATTTTAATATAGTAAAGTCTGATTTTGGAAATTAAGATTAAAATCAAGGTTAATTATAAAAGAAATATCAAAATTTATTCAATTTTATAATTATAGTTTGAACTTAAAAATTTGATAATTAAATTTTCAATTTTTCAATTTTTTTCAATTCTAACACAACGATTGCATTTTCGTTAATGTTACTGACGTAACTTATCATATAAGATAAAAACTCTAAATACTTAATTAAGTTACTATCATACATTAGAGCATCCATTTTGCTGCTAAAGTAAAAGAAAGTGCAGAATGTGGAGCTCCATCGAATAATCACTTTCTTGTGGTTATCTATTTAGTGTGTTAATATACTCAACCTCCTCTCCTTCATCTATAAAAGTTGTTCAATATAACATGGGAGATGGGCTTGACATTTTTGTTTTGCTAGGCCAATGTTTCAACTACATAGTTGTATTCTTGTTACCATTCTGCATTTCCTTTCTTTTATCTGTAGCTCCATAATTAAGAAATGCATGAACTGATAATTGATAATTGATAATTGATTGCAATGTTCCTCCTTTATAATGGAATAAACAGAGTTTGAGTATGGTAAGTAACAAATTTATAAAAGTTATTGATTACTTCAAAGGTCAAGTTTCATTAAAAGTTTCAATTATTAGAAAAAGCAAGTTGGTAAACTTACTAGTAAATTATTGATAGTGAAATAACTTTGTGGAAAGAATTGCACCTGCAGATTTAAATCATTCTTCAGTGGAGAGTTGTTATGCTTCAAATTTTTTAAGTGAGATCTTCTTTACCAATTCTCTCTTGTTTTATTTGGCTTTTTTAAACCGAGAAAATTGTAGATGGTAGATAGAGTTATATTAGTGTTCATATTTGATAAAAAAAATAAACAATAAGATTGTGTAGGAAATAATAAATAGAATAAACTACTTCTTTGTCAATTGCAAAATTTTAGTCAAGAGTAGTCCAATGTTTTAAAAATTGGATCAGAAATTAAATTGATAAGATAAAAGGTTTAAGATTTAAAAGTTCGATATGCATCAGGCTGTAATAAAATTGGTTAAAAATTGAATAAAATTAAAAATTTTGAAATATGATTGAAAGAGATTATCCTTATCTATCAAAGAATTTGAAGTTTAATTAAAAAAATATTGTCAAATAAAAATAATTAATTAATTTAATTTATAAAAATTGATTAGTTTCCGAAACCAATCGATTAATCAATAAACTAGTTGATTTTTAATAATAAGGGTTACTAAAGGAATTTTAAACAAAAAATTAACTGACTTAAATTTTTCACCATTGAATACGTCAAATCGATTAAGCTTTTTAGTCAATAATTAAGCCATTGGCATTTTATACATACTTAATGTAAAAGACATGGGTAAATGAGTAAATTGTTCATTTCGGCATGGACATAGAAAACGGGTGAATTGTTCATTTCGACATAGACATACATACGTAGACGTGAAGTATGGATGAGAATGAAATGAATTGATGAGATTATATGCCAACGTGGGAATTAAAGGAAGAAGAAGAACCAGTGTGTAATTTTCCTAAGGTCAACTCATGGAGCAATTGGATTAAAGCATGTGTGACCACTATAATTAAAACATGTGTGACCAATAAGATTAAAGCATGTGTGTCTAATAGAATTGTAATATATGGTCCAATAGCATTGTAACACATGGTCCAATAGAATTTTAACACATGGTCTAATAGCATTATAACACATGGTCCAATAAGATTGTAACATGTGTTAAAGACTAGAAAATTCATTAGGGGAGTAGAAGAGAGGGGAGAGGGACATCTATGTAAGGCAGAATTTTCTCTTCTCATCTGCTCTCCATTCCATCTCCTTAATCACACCATTTTGCATAAGGAATCAAGCTAATCTTGGATGAAAATCAAGTTGATGAGTCAAGCAAAGTCAAAGAGGAAGGGAAGAAAAGCCACTAAAAGAACTACTTTGTCAATTTTAAGGTTTAGGAATACATTTAGTCTAATTTCTCTTTTTGTGTATATTTGAATGAATACAAAGATTAATTTAGATGTGGAATGATTGTTGGGATGATGCTTTGGTGGTATTTTGGTGTTATCTTGCATAGAATTGGTTCAATATTACAAGAGAGTATCGAGTGGAATTATGTCTAGGGTTTGTTGAACCAGTTATATTGTTTGGGGCATAACTCAGCCTACAAACCTACAAATTGGGTGATTTTAGTTGAATATGAAAACTAAGACATAGAACTAGAAATCTCTAGAAGAGACTCTGACTTAAATTCTAGCTTTATGATATTGGAAATTGAGATCGAAAATAGTGATATGATGTTGTTCCTATTTTGGAGCAGCTTGTGATGTTTTCTCTATATCTCACGTTTTAAAGGTCTAAATGGCTTGCTTTTTAGTTATTTTAAAACTAGAGACACAGGGGAATAAATGTTCAGAAGACCTCAACACCTAATTCAAACGTTTTCTATATAAAAAATTTTTAACAAGTGGAGGTATGAATTCTGAGCAGGGGACACGACGGGAAGGACATAACACTATTTTAAATCTATTTTCATTTCCAATTTTTTCCAAATCATATACGAACCTTTTTGAATGTGTATGAAACTTTAAAAAACCTTGAAATAAATGAAATAGGACTTACCACATGTGAATTGGTTGATTGAACATTGGAAATTAAGATTGAGCATAATGCATTCCAATGACAACTTACATGTACATAAATGATTAGTATGCATATTTATCGCTCATATATGTATAGTATGATTATACAAGTGGGATTACGACACCCTTCTAATGGTAGTAAGTTATTACACGTATGTATGAACCCAAATATAGATTTTATGACTTGAAATGAGTATCATATGATTTGTCAATATATGAATTGTGAAATTGACAAATGATTAAATGAAATGTTATAGTACTTGCTTTATTGTCTTGGTGATGGATACATAGGCATTTCTATAGGGTTAGAGTGCAGCTGCTACAGTTTGACACCAATAGTGTCTTCATTTTGAGCTATAGTGTCTCCACAGTTTGATACCTTCGGGTATCTATAGTTCAATACCTTCGGGTATCTATAGTTCGATACCTTCGGGTATCTACAATTTGATATCTACAGATATCCATCCCACAAGAAATGTGCGAGCTTAATATAGAAAGGAAATTTAACAATTATAAATAAGAGATACAACATGACAATATGAATAATTTGTATTGATGAGCTTTAAATATCAATATTTGGCTCATAAATGTGCATTTTGGATGTGGATAATCTATTGAAGCATATCTGCATTATGTATTTTGCTTAGTTATGCTATCATTGTTTACATAAGTTTATGATATTCATGAATGTGTGTATGCTTGATGGATGATTGTCGTGAGTGGTCATTCAAACTAATTAAGTATTTCCCCACTAAGCTTTCAAGCTTAGCTTGAGTGTTAATCAGTGTAGATCCAAGTAATAGGAGTAAAGCACAGGGATCATCTGCAGGGAATAAGGCCAACCGTTAGAAGTAAAAATACTTTGAATATGCCTTTTGATTAAAGAATGGTTATATATGTAATTAAGGGAATTGTAGTTTCTTAACAGTTTGTAATTAAGAATTTAAGTTGTATGTAATATCTCTTTTGGATTACCATATAAATGTAATGATGCAATACAACTTTTAAATGATATTGTTAAGGAATATGAAATTTTGTAATATGTACATGTACAACATTGAATAGAATTATACGTCATAAACGTATGTACAGGAATTTTTAATGCCATGTGTGTTGGTCGTTGTAGGTTTCGTATAGGGTTATTACATTTTAAGCCATAATTTTAATTATTTAAATTCCTAATAAATTTGAAAAAGTAATTTTCTAAATATTTGAAAATTGTTTTCAAAGGATTATCTTTATTTATAATATTTTGAAATTTAGTTTAATTTTTCAAAGATTTGAATTATTAAATTAAAGTAGTTATCAAATCAATAATTAGATTCAAGTAAAGGTTTTAAATTATTTCTTTCAGAATTTGATTATGTTAGAAATTATAAATATAACGAGATTATATTATTTTGAAGAGGCCAAAAAGTTTTAAAATTATAAATCCCTTATTTAAATATTAAGTCTACGTTACAAACGAGATTGTTGCCTTCCATTATTTAAGAATAAAACCAGAGTTTTGTTTATTATAAAGCTTATTAAGCAAATTCTAGGCTTCTTTTACCCAAATATATTTTATTTTAAATTAATGAGTCCTACTTAACTAAATTTGTATGATTTGGATGAGGAAACCCATAATCATATAAATTTGAATTTAGGGTTAAGAATAGTATATATGACACATTTTGGTAAAGAGTAGTCACCTAACAAATCTAAAAGTCATACAAGATGAGATTGATAAAGTCGTTATGTACCTAATTTAAATTTAGTTGGTTTGTTGAATAAACTCAATATCAACTATTTTTTAATGAGATCCAAGCTCACTAAGAAATTGTTTGATAATTTCTCAATTTAATTATGAGGGCCATAATTTTGAATAAAATAATAGGAGTAATCAAATATTTATTAAAGTCCTTATTTTGTTGATTTTATGGCATAAACTAACACTTGCTCTTTTCATAAACTAACACTTGCTCTTTTATGTCTTTTGGTTGTCAGAAGAAGATAAGTGCCAATCTGTCGTTGAAGATCATCTTGGATGCTAATAAGCTAATTGGACCTAATTTTTCATATGTGGTTTCACAACGTGAGAATTGTTCTCAGGCAAGATAAGAAATTATATGTTCTTGACACTGTTGTTCCATCAAAACCTAGTTCGAACGCGATGAGCTTTGGGAGAAATATCAGCATTATATTGATGACGTTGAGCAAGCTATATGCGTGATGTTCGCTAGAATGACTTTAGATCTTTAGAGGCAACACAAGAACATAGATGCTTTTATTATAATTATACATCTCAAAGAGTTGTTTGGTTTACAAAGCAGGGTGGAGAGATATCAATTCTTCAAAGCAATATTTCAATGTAAGATGGCAAAACAATCTTTAGTAGAGTTACATGTGCTGAAGATGATTAACTATATTAAAAAATTAGGCCAATTAGGTTTTGTCATGTACCATAAATTGAGCATTGATATGACGTTATAGTCTTTTATTTCGAGCTTTTCATAATTCATAATGAGCTTCTATATGAACCAAAAGAATACGCCATTACTTGAACTATCAAATATGCTCATGAATATAGAGGGGTTCCTTAAGAAGGAACCTAATTCTATTCTTGTTGTGGATTCTTCCAAGAGTAAGAAAATTGACTCTAAAAAGAATAATAACAAGAAACAGAAGACTTCTGTTAGAGTAGCAAAATCAAAAGGAGGTGTCAAAAAGAAGACCAATGACAGAGGAAAATGTTCTCATTGTGGAGACGATGGACATTAAAAGAGGAACTACAAAGCTTATCTTACTAACCTAGTAGGTAAGAAGCATAAGATAGCTCAATCTTCAGGGATGTTTATGATTGAGATCAACCTTTCTACTTTGTTCCACATTCTTGGGTGTCAGATATTAAATGTGGTTCTCATATTTTTAATAACTTGCAAAGGTTAACAAGGAGTAAATTATTGAAGAAAGGCAAAGTGAACCTGTAAGTTGGAAATAAAGCAAGGTTTATTGTGTTAATTGTAGGAACTTATAGTATAACTTTTCCTTCTGACCTTGAACTAAAACTAAATAATTGTTATTATGTTCCAGTTCTTATTTAGATTTGAACATATTTGTCTTTATTATTAAAAACAAAAGTTGTTCTTTTTATAAAGAAGATATTTATTATGGATGTAGATTACTTAAAAATGGTTTGTATGAAATAGATCTAAAAAGGCCAATCCTTAACATAAATAGTTAAAAAAGAAAGTTAAGTCACGAAAATTCATCTTATTTATGGTATTGTAAGTTAGGTCATATCAACAAAACTAGAATTACAAAGTTACATAAAAAAGGATATTTGGATCATTTTGGTTATAAATAATATGAAATGTAACACCCTACTAACATAGGACATATGCCCGACATTCATCAGAATATCTGAGCACATACCTTAAGGGAATGGCATATTAGAGCAATCACATTCACTTCATATAGCATCATAAAGAACATAAGTACTTAAAATGTTAACATATCTCATTTCATTAAAAAAACATGTTTCACATTGTCATTTCATTACGAACTATCCATATAGTTACAATACAAAAAAAACCATCTGTGTTCACACTGTTTTATACAAAATGTTCTACATTAGATGAAAAACTATACAAAAGCACTCTATCTAAATTCCTTATATAATAGCTGACCAGACCTTTGAGCCATATCTTGATCCTAAAATGGATAATACTAGACTTCAACTACATTGCTTTACAAGTAAGGTCTCCTTTCAGTACCTGAAATTCAATGTTACAATTTTGATGAGTTTTGAGAACTCAGTGAGTGAACCATCATCGATGTGTCCACTCAGAATAGCACATGTATATATATCACATGAATAAAACCCAGCTCAATCAATATAACACATTATATAGGTTTATGCCTCAGATATCACAGTATTCATCATGCTTCAACAAACACCTTAACAATACAGTCACTTTACTTAATCATTTCAAAAGTACCTTTTGAATGCAAAAACTTTATATAATCATCTTAAAACATTTCACTCATTTATCACAATTCTTCATATCATCATCAATTTCATAGGCATTTCACAATGTTATCTCAACATAACTCAACATTCATTTACAAACAATTTCATAAACACATGCAAAGATACAAATGTAAATGCAAATGAGACTCACTTCTATTTTTACTTTGTTGTAACCGAGTGCCTATTTATCGATTATCAGTCTCATATCCGTTATGGATAGTGAGTTCATTAAACGTTGAGCCTAAGGCTCTGTATGCACATATCTAAGCTTAAAGCTCTTTTCACATTGGCTGCTCTGATCATAACTCTTTTATGTGAACATGCATATTCATATAATAAAGTGCAACATTTAACATAATATATCATCAATCACTTTCAGTTATCATAATTCATCAGATCTATGTTCGGCATTCAACATATAGTTAAGAATTCATTTTCCTCATTCATACTCAAGTCACAAACACTCCCAATACAGTCCCGAATATCAAACTTCTCGGACAATCAATTGTCCGGAATCATCAGTCACAATTATATCAATATCGATTCAATATATATAAATCAAGTTTAATCAAAACAATATGAACAGAACACGTTTCTATTCGAGGTCAAACATCTAAGTTTCTCACAGTACGCTCTCGTATATGCTATTGCCTGAATGATCCGGTAATGTCTTGATGACAGTGTTCGTCTTGAGTGTCTAAATACACATAAATTGTATACATAATTCACATTACAAAGTCGATCAATCAAATATATACTCAATTATGCACATATAAATGTGTGATGTTTAATGCATGTTCAATCACTATCCCGGGTATGTTTCCTTAATGATAATTCATAATCATTCACATATTGTCTCTTGGATATATCTTGGTTGCATTTAGACTAATACCTTAAGTACACTTGGTCATGCTCAATTCATTAACCACACATTCTTTTCTAGTATTACAAGTATTTCATATACTTCCCAATTCTCATTCATTCATTCACATTACAATATTCATAACTCTTAGAATACATTTGCATTCATAAAGACATCTTCATTTCTTTAACACTCCTTCATTCCAAACTTAGATGCATTGGTATCAAACATCCTTTTCCTTAAAGTATAACATCAAAGATCAATCAAAACTTATCATAGATTTTACCAACTTTTCCAACATCAAATTATGTTCATTTTAAGCCCCAGTTAAGTCCAAATGCATACATCATAGTTAGGTACCTTATCCTTAATCAGTTCGACCTTTGCACAAATAAAAACATTATCATGTAAAAGCACTGTCCACGATCATGGGCTACCTTCCCACGATCGTGACAGAAGCTGTTGCATATGTCCAATCCTTTTCTTGCACTTTTTCCAGATTTTCTCAGGACAGATTTTGGGTTAGTTTTTTATGGCCATCTTGACATAAAAACTGAGGTTTCTGGGCAATATGTTCTTCTTAACAAATGTTCATATATGTCTTAAGTTTCTAATGAACTAAAGTTCATACAATTTAGTTCATTATACTTTGGTTTACTAATAAAGTTCATAACTCAAGGATAACGAACTAAATTTCAAAGTACAAGGCGTTGGAAATTTTTTTGGTTTACTTTGGTTTATTACTAATTAAATCCTAAACTCAACTTCAAGAAAATTTCAAAACCCTTCGAGACAGAATTCAAATTCGATTCCTTCATGAAAATTGTATCCATATGTCTTTAGTTTAATCTAAATTAAAAATCATCTCATTTGGATAGCTACAAATCAAGATATGGCTAAAATACAGATGTCTATTAGTGGAAACACTCCGTCTAACATATTCCAACACAGTTCATTATCAACCTTACATGCAATTCATTCCAATTCAAGCATCATTCTCATACCATTTAACATGCCTTAAAGCTCATATTGTTACTTACCTATTAGGCTTCCAATTGAACATAAACTTCATATTAAACTAAGTCTCCAATCATGCAAGATCAATCACAAACTCTAGGTGAAAACAGATTGTTTTTGGATAGCAATATGAAGACCACTTTCAGCTGGTTCTTAGCTATTTTGTGAAGGATAAATGTCTAGCTTTGATCTAGCAATTAAGCAAGGATTAGATCAAAATGCAGAGCAGGAAGCTTGGAGTGAGTTTTAATGGAGAGAAAGGAAGGAGGTGTAGAAAGAGCCAGCAGAAAGTTTGCCACCTAAACTTCATGCAATGCAAGATGTCTTCATCCTTCATTGACACGTGTCATTTGACATGCCTTACATTTGTCCACTAGATATCCTACCATTTTTCTTTTAGATATTGGTCCACATGTCACACATTAATTTGTCCACTTGTCGCTTTATAATTGTTCTATTTGTCAATTAATTATTAGTCCAATTGTCACTCATTTAACTATATCAAATGTCACACAATTTTAGGCTTAGTCATCCTAATTTTTCATGTCTCAATTAATCTTGCCACTTGGGATTTTTTCAAGACCAAATGTACACACTAATTTATCAATCTCCTAATTATGACAATTAATTTCAAGTCGCTAATTATAATCCATCAATTCTTGTCATTAGTAAACCAAAGTACAAGGTGTTGGAAAAGCATATTCATATCTCATATTACATTCAATTTCATACCCTGGAATATGTCAATTGAGTGTCATTTGTCTAACTCACAATTAATGTGTGTATGCTCATATTATTCATTTGAACACAATTATAAAATCATATCATGGATGTACCAATTTTGTTCTACATGCTGACACTCATATGACTCATTAGTCTAACTCTTTAAATCTCTCAATCATTTGAGAGACGGGATGCTACTTGAAACTTATGAATCTTATTTATTAGGAAAGATGGCCAAACTATCCTTTAATAAAAAGGGACAACGTGCCAGTGAGTTGCTAGAACCTATACATTCATATATATGTGGCCCTTTGTCCAGCTATGCTAGAGGTAGATTCTTCTATTTCATTATGTTCACAGATGATTATTCGAGATATGGTTATGTGTAATATGGTTATGTGTAATTAATGAAACAAAAGTCTAAATCATTTGAAAAGTTCAAAGAATTTAGACTTAAGGTTAAAAAACATACTGATAAGAGTATTAAGACACTTAGATTTGATCGAGGTGGTAAATACTTAGACCACAAGTTTCTTGTTTACTTAAAAAAGAATGAGATTCTCTCACAATGGACTCCTTCTGAAACTCCACAATATAATAGTGTTTGAGAGGAGAAATTGTACTCTATTAGATATAATACATTTCATTACAAGTCATATGGTCCTTCCTATCTTCTTTTGGAGATATGCCTTTGGAACTGCTACTTACCTTCTGAATAGAGTTCCATCCAAATTGGTTGACAAGGCATCATATGAGATATAGACTAGTAGTAGACTAAGGTTGTCATACTTAAAGAATTAGGAATGTAATGCTTATGTGAAGCATACAACATCTGATCAACTTTAAGCTAAATCATCAAATAAATGCAAATTTACAGGGTACCCAAAAGAGAGTATCATATATCAGTTTTACCATCCTCTTGAGCAAAAGGTGTTTGTCTCAAGACATTCTACATTATTAAAAGGAGAATTTATTTTCAAGGAAAGTAATGGAAGTGAGGTAGAACTTAAAGAAGTTTACAAAGTCACATCCAGATGGGACAAGAACCTCAAGTTGATAGATATGATGTACAACCGAGGGTTCAAGAGACTCATAGTTTACAACATATTAGTAGGATATGTCATCCCCCTACTAGATTAGATCTATATTAAAAAGGGAAAGGACAATATATCGCTTATAGATGATGAGCCAACTAGTTTAAAAAAAGCAATGTCTAACATTGATTCTAAAATGACATGAAACTTTGAGATCTGAAATGAAATCCATGTATAGTAACTAAGTATGGACTTTAGTGGATGCACCTAATGGTATTGTACTTATACGACGCAAGTGGGTTTTTAAAAGAAAAACTAACATAGATGGTAATATACACACGTAACAGCAAGGTTAGTAGCTAAAGTTTGCAAACAAAAACTAAGAGTTGATTTTGATGAAACTTTTTCGCCAGTAACTATGTTTAAATCCATAAGAATCGTATTGGCTATAATCGCATAGCATGATTATGAAATTGGCATATAAATGTCAAAACAACATTTCTCAACGAAAATTTGTTTGAGGATGTGTACATGACACAACCTGAGGATTTTGAATTCAAAAGATTTCCTAATCAAGTATGTGAGTTGCAAAAGTCTATTTATGAACTTAAGCAAGCATCACATAGTTAGAACATCCATTTTGATGAGACATTCAAAGCGTTTGACTTGACAAAAATATAAATAAACCATGTGTTTATAAGAAGGTTAATGATGCTATATGTGGATGATATATTACCAATTAGAAACAACATACCAGTACTCCAGTATGTAAAGATTTGATTGTTTAAGAATTTCTCCATGAAGGATATGGGAGAAGTAGTCTATATTTTGAGAATAAAAATCTATAAATATAGCTCAAAAAGGTTTCATGGCTGATTATAATTCACGTACATAGATAAAGTATTAAAGAGATTTAACATGGAGAATTTCAAAAAGAGATTATTACCCATATCGCTTGGGAATTCTCTCACATAGAGTATGAATTTCAAGACACAAGAAGGGGGATAAAATTGATTGTGTTCCACATGATTCGACAAATGGATCGATCATGTATGCAATGCTATCTACTAGACCAGATGTCTTTTATGCTTTGAGCATAACAAGCATGTTTCAAGCCAATTTTGGTGATTCTCACTCGACAGTTATGAGAAACATTTTAAAGTACTTAAGAAAGACTAAAAATGTTTTCTTAGTCTATAAAGGAGATGAACTAAAAGTCCAGGGGTATTCATATCTAGATGATAATTTTCAATCATATCTCGATGATAGGGTACATCTTCACTTTGAATGGTAGTGTGATAAGCAGTTCCAAAAACTAACCATAGCAGATTCTATGACTGACGCAAAGTACGTTTCAGCGTCAAAGGCGACAAATGAAGCGATTTATATCAAAAAGTTCATCACTAAACTTAAAGTGGTTCCTAGCATTGTTGAACTTATAATATTATACTGTGACAACAAAGACGTCATTGTGCAAGCAAAGGAACCAAAGTACATCAACGATCCAAACATGTACTCAAATAGTTTCACTTAATAAGGAGATATTAGAGTAGAAAGACATAACATAACATTATAACGATTTATTGTTAAAGAGAATCTTGCAGATCATCTCAATAAGCTATTCTCTCAAAAGAGACATTATCGACATAAGATGTACATAGTATTAGATACATAGGCGATTGGTTTTAATGCAAGTAAGAGAATGATAAGTTGTAATTTTATGTATGACATTATTTCTTTAATTAATAAAGGCATTTTTATCTTTATGTATTATGTTAATTATATTTGATGTTTTAATGTTAAAGGTAAAATCTATGAAATAATTATTGTAGAATTGAAATTATAAAAAGAACATAATTATAAGATTTGATTTACATTTATGTATTATTCCTAAATTGATCCTAGTTATATTTTTATCAAGATAAGATATTAATAAAACGATAAAACTAGCACACATTTTATTTCTTTCTAGTAAAAAAAAGTAATTAATTTCATAAATTATAATGTGAAGATAATTAAACAAACATGTGAGTTTTTTTTTTTTTGTTGAGAAAAAGCTCACTAAACTAACCTGATTATGAGGATCCCAAATAGAGTAATACTTGTGTTTATAAATTTCCTCATTATGATGATTATATAATTGATTCTTAGACTTAATATTACTAAAGTATCTCATGTGCAAATTATTCTATTTCGATGTTATTTATGATCTGTCCTATTTAGGGTAACTCGATCAATATTACTTGAATACACTATGAACTATATGAAAATAGTTAAATCAATAAAAAATTCTTCACCCTATATTAATTAGAGAGAATATTCAATTGTTATTGATTAGTAATGATTTAAAAAATTTCCTAGACAGAGTAAATTGACATTTAAAACAGTACTTTTAAATATCAACTATAAATTAATTACTAATTAGCAAGAACGAACATAATTGAATTTAAAAGAGTTAACACCAAGTCTATACTTTGTCCAATTAAAACATTGGATGACAAAAGGAATAAATTATATATTATAATCACGCATTGACAGTTTAAATCAAATTACTTTGACATTCCTAATATTTAGGTAATTTATGATATAGAAAATTAAATTCTAATTGTGAATTAAAATTATCACTTATAATCGTTGCAAGGCCACATAAAGAGCAATTAAAAAGAAAAAAATCAGTTTCAATTAAATTAGACTTAATTGAGAAATTTAAGAAATTTCAAAAATCAAATATATTTTTTTAATATGTGGGAAATCATTATAAAGGAGCTAACACACTACTAATTTTCTCTCTCTGAGTTAAATATTTTTTCCTTGCTCTTTTAGATACCAATAAAAACTAAATGCATAAATAACTCGTAATTAACACATTTAAAAAGTTTCAAAAAAACTTTTATCAAAAAATTTCAAAATTAGGTACAATTTCATATTTTATTGATATACAATTTTCAAATTATTCAATTATTATGATCCAATTAGAAACGGTTTCTCTAATTTCCATGCCATTTCAATTAAGAAAGCACAACTCATTCCTCAGTATGATGCCTTGGAGAAATTTGGTATAATCATCTCCATCAACTATAAAAGGAATAAGACCCAAAAGAATTTATAAAATTAGGATTTGAAAGTAAAGAGAGTTGTTCTATTTTTTAATGACCAAATAAATTTGTTAATATTTTTATATAATTATGAAATAATTTTTTTATTTGCAAAATATTAGAAAAATTTCGCATCCTATATCAAGTTAACTTGCCATGTAAGAATTAGGATACGCTACTTCGCAATAACAAACATGTAAAATTAAAGATTTAAGAAATAAGTACATCTCCAACCCATTCTTTAAAAAAGGAGTAAAATTTCTTCAATTTAGAGATGTTGCAGTACTTTCAGCATATTCTAAAAAATTAAAAATATAAATATATAAACAGGGAGAGATGCTACAGCCTCACTCCAAATTTGGTGTATAACTATAGCGTCTCTCCAAAATGGAGGAGAAACAACTCCTCCTCTCCTATTTTGGAGATGCGTTGGAGATGGCCTATAACATATTCCATTAAAAATGCGAAAGATCAGTGTGGATTGATAACATTGAGGGAACAAAATATACCTTAAATTAAATAACAAGAAGAGCAAAATTAAACCTTTTAAATTAAACACCTGATGGATAGGATTAGTTTCTTCTGCTGGTTCCAAATAATAGTGAAGCATAACCAAAGAAGTGGAGGAGGAAATGAAAACATGGTTAAAGAAAAAGGGTCGGTGCTGCATGCATAAGCATAAGCATAAGCTTTCTAAAAGGTGACTGATGATAGAATCATGTAGAACATGAGTTCAGTACTTCTTATTATAAAAACACGGTCCCCATACCCCACTCGTACATCACACGATCCTTTCGCTCATATATTCTGTTTAACAAAAGAGGTGTAAAGTAAATTAAAAATACCCAGAGCAAAGCAATTAAAGTTAGAGACAGAACGTGGTTTAACAGTGCACGATTCAAAAGGACCAAAATATTTACAGTTTTGAGGTGATAATGCGAGAGAGAGAGAGACACAGTACCACGTTATAAACCAACTTCCATCAGTGCGTAGTGTAGTTTAAGGTAATAAAGTGCATAGGTTGCCAGCAAAAAACCTAGTGATAAGCCTCATGTTTCTTACCGGCCTAAGCAGAGGGCGGCTTTCACGTCCAGCCGCCATGCAAAGCCACCGCCGTTCATCCTCCAAACGTCGCAGGGCACCGTGATCGAGCTTCTTAACTCCTTCCCGTTACCATTCACGCACGTGCTCTGATACTCTACCCTAACCCTGCACGTGAACGCTAGGAGTCCAGGGAGCTCCATGGTCAAGGGAATCACTTCTTTTTTCATCATCAACCACACCGTCACTTCCACTGCGTCTTCATCCGCTACGCGGCTATGACTCACCATCTTCCTATACGCTTGGTTCGTCCACGTGACCCTCCCAAACCCTTCGGATATTATCCCTGGGCACGTGTCCCTCTCTAGATTCGCCCTCTTCTCCTCGTCTGTACGCCCTAATCCATCCACGTCCACCCACGTGTCGGATACACATTCCACGGTCACGCACGATTCTACTACTTTAGTCACCCGAGGCATCACCACCGTCCGATCCGCAGACATCAATGCTGCTAACATCTTCTCATCATGATCAACATACTCCGCATTGCTGCAGCCAAAATTTAGCCACGTCGGCGCGCTCTTTGCTTGACTTGTCGGCAGAAACTCAACATACGAAGATCGTTCTTCTTTCCGGTCAGAACTCTCCGGCAAAAGAGGAAGCGTCACCACCGAGGCATCCGCCTTCTCTCCTTTCACCTTCCGTTTTCTAGTACCATTACCGTTACATTTCTTACCGTTCCTGCAGTTGACAGTCTTGCACCTTCTCCTGCCTCTGTATGATCTAGAATTTAGGTCAGTCGCCTCGGGTGGTGATGTAACCGGCGTTGAGCTAGGATTCGCCGGTTTAGGAACGATCGGCCTGAATCTGAGCATTATCCGGTCAACTTTTGACATGTCGTACGCTCCACCACCACCGGTGTACCTCGCTATGCAGCAACCTCCCCTACTATCCATCTCTCTCTAGCTACCACTAGATTCTTTCGCTCAACATCGCCCTTTCTTTCTTTAACGGATGAGTAATTCCTCACTTGAGGACTGACAAGAACTTACATAAAATGAAAGGTGGAGCTGAGAGTAGTCTTTTTAAGAGCCGCAGCTCGACACGTGTAGGATCGGATGTTGGTTGAGATGCGTTACGTGGCTAGGCTGGTCTCCGTGGGCCCGGATTTAAACTTTTAGTTAGTAGGAGCCAATGAGAAAGCGAGAAGTGTCGAGTGCTAACTCAAAAGAGGGGCACGTAGGTACCGGGCATCGTGCAGTGTGTAGCGTTTGGGGAGCCGTTTTTGTCGAGCTAAGGATCGCTCTAGAGTGGGCCGATCGTAATTGGATAGAATTGAAGGACCAAAGATTTCGGGTCTTTCCATAAATAGTATGGGCAGATTTCTCCACGTGGACGGTCGACTTTGACGAGGATCTGGGGAGTTTACTCTGTTGACGTCATCATACGGTAGGATGATTTTAAGATTTTTAACCTATTTTTCTCTCTCTTTTTTTCATTGGATGACGAACGACGATGACCATTTCATGTTCTACTAATGTAATTAAGAATATAATTATATATAAATATTTGGCTTACGGGATTAGGATTTAGGACCCCACTCTGACTTCATGACAGCCAATCCCAACGAGGCCTAAGGTTATTTTGGGATCCGATTATAATATTTTTATTTTTTATTAAATTTGATCACCATATTTATATGGTTAAAAACTTAAAATAGAGTAACTATAATTTAATGAGCTATTTTCGGGTCTTTCTTGTTTTATTGATTATCAGCCACACTCATATAAATATGTGGTTAAGAACCTGTCTGTCTATTTACTTTGTTAGGGATAAATTTATCTTTTGATGCTATTTTCTAGATTTTTTTCGAGCCTTTCTGCTATAAATTAATATCAAGCAAAATTTAGGTATGGAAAAGTGCCGTAAATCTCGCGCCTCCATGCTTATCCGGAAATACGTTTTCACTTTCTTTCCAGCCAAACACAAAAAGCAGGACTGGATTGCCTTTGCCTCTTTGTGGTGACCTAACTGGTAGAGTGACTCCTCAATCTCGAGGGTTTTTAAGGACATTATGTCTGGTTTTTGTTTTTGTTTTTATTTTTTTCTTTAATAATTTCTAAAATAATAGTTTTTGGTCATAATTAGATTTTATTCTTAATTAAATATATATTAGTTATTAAAAATTACCATTGACATAATATAAATATTTTATTTTATTTTATTTAAGTTATTATAAACTTTAAAATAATTTTAAAAATTTACAATTATTTAATTTATTTTAACTTTAGAAGAATTTATTATTATTATTATTTTATAAAAAATTAATACTAAAATAAAATAAATATTTAATAAATTTATATAATTAATTTATTTTTAACTTTTTCCTATAGTATTGTTAGTAATAGTAATGAAAACTTTATTATTGCGTTTCAGTCATATTTATACTGAGTAAAAAAAACTTCTTATTGGTAGGCCCAATGCATGAATAATTAAGATAGAGCAGCGCCGATAATCATGAATTGTTCACTTGCGTTGCGTATTATTTAGGCTTCTAATT
>JANQBM010000006.1:35710055-35720407 GCA_025594535.1 Erythroxylum domingense
AGGAAGAACACAAATCACCAAGCAGAAAAGTGCCTCCTTTTCTTGATCAAATTAAAGTATTCCTTGCCACCTTAAGACACAAAGAAAGACCTCGCTTCCATGATTCGAGCACCTGTAACCAATGGGAACTTACCACATACCAAAACTGGCATAACAGTTGTTCAAAAGCTATACCCCATTTTCAAAGACTCGTACCAATTGTTCGTCTACTTTCTCGGTTCATGCTACGTGTTCAATATAAGTGGGCACCACTTACACAGTCTAGCTAGCTAGGTCAGTCATCTCAGCTGCTTAATTCTCTCCGTCAAAGAGATTAGGTTGGTGGAACTTTAATTTCCAAATACAAGAAATGACTAGAACCCTGCTTTTAAGGCAACAAATGAAAGGTCTTAATTACTTCCTTAAGAATATGTTCTGATTTGCATACCAATTTTGAGTGAGACTTACGTTACCTGAGAAGTACTTCACCATCTGTCTTTCCCGATGCTATCTCCCAGTGTTGAAGGAAAGCATCTTTTTAACGGTTAATCAAAGAGAATGTACAATACATTTAAATTAAGTAAAGCTTGTCTTTTGATAGCAAAGTGATATTCAAACTAACCAATTCCTTGAAGTTATGATAGTTTCAGGAGGATTAAGATAAATTTGTTTATTAACAATTAGGATAAGCAATGAGTTGATTAGGTTTGGTCTTTATATTAACTTTATAAATAGTTAAATTTTGGATTAAAACGAGGTTGTTTTATTAAAATTTTAAAAATTAGTATTAGTTAATTAATTGGTTCAAGTCGTTTGAGTCAAATCGAGTTGGTCTCTTTAAACTTTAAAGTCTGATTTAGTCTCGAGATTATTCAAATGAATGGAGGATTATACAATGATGCACGCAAGCAGTGTAGTTTTGATGGGCTTCTAGTACGATTTGGGTCAAGGTCTCCTCACAAGCATAATCCAAGGCCATTCCATAGCTTTATGGTCCAAGAGCATCGGTGATTAAAATTATGTTAGAGTGTAGAATGGTGCTGTCTAAGCTTGATAGGACCTGAAACCATCAAAGTCATATTGAATCCGAGTCGAGTCAAAACAATACGATTTTATTTGACATTTTTGGATTTTGAGTGGAGTTAGTCTGCAAAGTTTGAGTCCGAACTTAATTTGTAAAAATATATAAAAATTCAAATCTGACCTGAAGTTCGATAATTTCAGACGTAACTTGTTGAATCCAGTCGAGCTAAATTAGGTAAAAAATGTGATCTTTAATTCTATATATGAGAGCAGAATTGTTGTGACATCGAATTTTTTATCAATGTTATTAATATTTTATGTTGAGAATACTCACATGTAAGTATTTTATATTAAAGAAAGAGAGAAAAAAGATTAACATATAAGTTTAGTGGATTATTTTATTTATTGCCAATTAATTTTAGGATGAAACTTTTCTTAGGTTTATATGTGATCTAACTTTCCTCTTCGTGTGAGTCATAGGTCCATTACAAATTTGACAACTTCTTAACTGATCTGAATCTAGACATTGAGATTCCGGTTAAAATTATAGTTCTTTAAAATTTAAAACTATCCTTCTCATTAACTAAGTTACAAGAAACTATTCGTAATCAAGTGAGTGAGATGTTTGAAAGTATTCCAAATGCAACACGAGGACTCAACTGTTAGGGAACATGTTCAATATCATCGTTTAACTTCTCAAGAATTCTAGTAAGTTGTTATAAGGTATAATATGCTGCATTACTTAGTTTTAGTGTAACATTTTTCTATGCACTATTATAAAGAGGGTATTATTACGTAAAAGTTTCTAGGCTTACAAGTAGATTGATGGACATTACAGTACGTGTGACAATTAGGCCCGGGCTCAATCTTAAGTTAACTAACTAGGCATAATTTAACTATGCCTCATGCTCGATGTTGCCTGAGACCCTGACCTTTTCAAACAAAATGTTATTTTGTACTTTTAATTTAGGTGGTGTTTGTTTTCGTTTTTTTTCCCTGTTTCTTGTTGTGATTTTTATAAAAATGAAACTTCCTCTTAAAACATGTTTGGTTTGTTATTGTTGCATTGTGCTGTTTTCAAAAATAAAAAAACCATAACCAATTTACGGAAACAAAAAAATACGTTTCCCTAATATATCACAACAGTTTTTCTTGTATTCTAAAACAGTTTCTGCGCCGACTTATCTTTTGCATCTTCAGGTCCTACTATGATTTTTCTGGCAATTGCTCCAAGTTTGTGTTTGCTTTTGTTGCTTGTTACTATACTATATCTCTGTTATTCTGTTCTTATGATTTCTCCATGTATTTGTTATCTGCGCTAGCTTTCATATCTGCTTGTTATTCTGTTTCTGCGATTTCTCCACTGCTGCGTTACTTGCGTTTTTGGCCTTTAGAAGATGAGAATACAGCACGAAGGAATGAACGGATTTATTTTTAATTATGCTATAGTTCCCATTCATGTTACTGTAGCATACCTTGTTATTCATTATTTCTGCAATTTCTCTGGTTGCTTTGCTCGTGTGTGTTTTCGTACATGTGGAGGAAAGTTATCTACCAGCGAGTGTTGCTGATACGGCGACTCATGGTAACAGTACAAACAGTTGCTATCGTGACCATACACGACCCGAGTCAAAGCATTCTCTCCTTTTATTTGTTTATTTGCATGGAGCATGAAGTTTCTGACACTAGAGAGAAACCAGTAGCGCATATCTCATGTAGAGCATAGAGCATGAAGTTTCCCATTTTATATTGGAGCATTCCACACACACAGACAGGTCCTCCCACACACCCCACCGTTGTTACAAACAAATGAAGAAGAATGAGCAGTGGAGCAAGCAAAGTGTTGTGCGTCACCGGAGCTTCCGGTTACATTGAGGAGACTTTCACTGTTTCTATCTTATGTCAACTTCGTCTTTAGTTTTAAAAGTTATTAAGGAGAAAATAAGGGATAATTATGAAGATCTATATATAAGATAATGATTTGTTCAATTACATAGTGTAAAAAGATGATTTCCGCACCATTTTAATATCTAGATTTGCTATTACAATTTGCTTCTCAACAGGTAAAAACTTGTTCTGCTTGAACTCCATATCTCCTGAGGTACATACAAAGGAAATCTAAAGGTTAGAAAACCATGAAGAGAAGTGGTTTCTAAGATAAGAAGATTGCGTGAAAGAGGAAAAGAAGAGAACTTCATAGAAGAAGAAGAGTGAATAGTAGGGTGGGCAAAATATTAATTTGTCTAATCAGTAAATAGTGAGTGAATAGTGAGGGGCGTGAAAGAAGAAAAGAAGAGACCGTAGAAAGAGGATTGAATAGTAGAGTAGGCCAAAATATTAATTTAAATAGTGAGTGAATAGTGAGGGAAGAATAAAGAGTGGCGGCAGAGGAAAGATGAGTGAATAGTAGGGTGGTCTAACATATTAATTTGTCAAATCTCTTGTTAGAAATTGATTATGTTATTTTGTATTGATTGATTTAGTTGTCTCGTGTTTATTTTGAACCATGTTTACTATTTAATACTTCGTAGAAATTGTTATGATTCATGTCACTTATACGTGGTTACATTTAGTGATAGAAGGTTTAAATAATATGAACGATTCCAATGATTGTGTAGAAATAAATGAAAAAGATGGGGTATGAAATGATACTATAAATGTATTTAATTTCCTTGATAATTGATGAAGTGAAGAAGGAAAATCGAGCGACTGCTACCTTTTCTAAATCTGGTTGGAAGAATATTAAGACAGGGCTTCAAACAAAATTCAATAAGGAGTTTATTGATATTCAATTGAAGAATAAGTATAATGGATTAAGGGCTATATTGAAGAATTTTAAGAACTTATTCAAAGAAACAGGAATCGGCTACAACTCCCTTACTGGTGAAGTTAATGCCACAAATGAATATTGGAAAAATCTATTTAAGGTAAAATATTTCTTTTTTATTAATATATCATATTATATAATATTTATTCTCATATTCATTTTTCATCATTATAGGTACATAAAATGACTCACAGATTCAAGAAAAAAGGATGTAAGGAATTTTCATACTTGTGTCATATTTTTGGAGATATTATTGCAACTAGTGTGTATGCGCATCCATCAACTAAATCTCCATCGAATAGTACAAAAGAGGAACATGAAAATAATGTTGATGAAAATTACTCATATAATGAGAAAGAAGATAAAGATATAAGTTCTATATCTCATAGAAAGAAATCTCCTAAAAATAAGAAGGCAAAAAAGACACATTCTAGCATTGTAAAAGATTTCTTAGTTGTACTTGGTGAACAATCAAAAAAGAAGAATAATTTACTTGCAAAAAAACTGAGTGAAACATCATCCACCGCAGAGAGTAGATCTCAAGAGTGTAACATAATGATGGAATGTATGAAGTCCTTAGATGAATTGGGTGTTGACGATGTGCAATATGAAAAATCTATAAAGGCTTTACATGATTCTCTACTTTATATGGATATTTTTATATAGATGATAGATACAAGGAAGTTGCATTGGATTATGTCGCGCTTTAGTTATATTTTCATGTTATTACATATCGAATTCTTATTAATTTGACACTTTTATTTTAAAAATTATTCCATAGTTTGAACATTTTAAGTTTGTGATTTGTATGAATATTGGACTTAATGTATGAATATTTTATCTATGTTCGGTTAAATTTTTTGATTGAATGTTTTATTAATTATTTAATGTTGTTATTGTAGATACATGGATTTCTTATCAGATTTCGAATCAGATTTTGATGATGAACGTAAGAAGGTAATCATTATTTCTCTAACTAGGAGAGAGAACAAATATTTTCATTTACAAAAGCAACCATGTAGAACTTATGCTCTACAAGGTCATGATTGGATAATGGAACTTTTGAATGGGAATCTTACAAGGATTTATGAAAACTTAAGAATGAGAAAGATAATCTTCTTAGGCTTATGTGATGAGTTGAAGAGTTTAGGAGGCTTAAAGACAACAAGTCATTTGACTGTGGAGGAACAAGTAGCAGTTTTCTGGATGACTATAGGGCATAGTGAGACAACTAGAGTCAATGCAGAACGCTTTCAACATTCGACCTGAACAATTTCGAAGTACTTTAGTAAAATTTTATATGCAGTTAATCGTCTTGCAAAACGATTCATTATTCCACCATCTTTTACTAATACACCTCATGAGATTCAACAAAATTCAAAATTCTTTCCATATTTTCAGGTACATTCATATATTTAATTATTATTTTAATTATGTTCTTATGATTAATAATTACTTTAATATATATTTTAATTTTAGGATTGTGTAGGAGCAATAGATGGTACACATATTGATGCACATGTTTCGACCAATAAACAAATACCATACAGGGGCAAAAGAATTAATCCAACCCAAAACATTATATGTTGTTGCTCATTTGACATGCGTTTTACATATGTAATGGCTAGATAGGAAGGTACTGCAAATGACTCTCGAATTCTTTTAGAAATAGTGACAAATCTAGCAAATCAATTTCCTATGCTTCCACAAGGTAATATATTATTTTAAATAAACACAGTAATTATGATTTATTTTTAATATTTTTTGTTAATATTATGCTCTTTATATGTTAGGTAAGTACTGTTTGGTTGATTCGAGCTATACTAATATGTCTAAATTTCTTTCACCGTACCGAGGTGAAAGATATTATTTGTGAGATTATAAAGGTAGAAGAAGACCTCAAGATCCACATAAATTGTTTAACTACAGACATTCTTCATTAAGAAATATTATTGAAAGATGTTTTGGCATTCTAAAAGCAAGATTCCCTATACTTAAAAACATGCCGAGTTATGATATGAAGAAACAAAAATACATTATTATTGTTTGTTGTGTTATACACAACTATATTAGAATGTATGGATAGAGCGATGAATTATTTGACAGTTGTGCTGAAAATAAAGAACAAATTAGGAAAAGTGAAAATGAAGATGAAAGTTCTAAAGTGGAGTATAATATCACTCCAGCACAACTTCGAGGTATGTCTTGGAAGCGAGATAAAATTGCTAGACAAATGTGGAATGATTATATTATTTCTAATTAATTTATGTTTCTTTTTGTAAATGATAATACTATTATGTTTTCAAGAATTATAGTATGATGGACATATTTTATTGATTAAAATGACTTAATATAATTTCTAATTATGTAATTTTATTATATAAATTAATGTGTAATTTTTTAATAATATTTGATTTGCATATATTTTAATTTTAACTATAATGATAATTAATGAATTTAAAAATATAATGTATTATATTATAATTATTACACATAAGAGTATAATTATAAAAAAATAAAAACAGGAAGATAAAACCAAACATGTTTTTGTTTTTTGTTTTTTTTATTACAAATCTCAATCAAACATGTTTTTGTTTTTCAATTTTTATATTATAAATCTCAACTAAGTAGATTTTCATTTTTTTAAGGAAAAAACATAAACTAAAAACAGGAAATAAAAAACTAAAATTAAAAATAACAACAAAAAAATAGAAGTAGAATCAAACGACCCTTTAAAAATTGGTTAGGTTCAAGTCTCATCCTTCCTAGCCCATTATTAGTGGTTGAAGCCCATCTTCTTTACATATTTTCTTATGTGTGTTTGGTTTGAGTTTGGGCTTAGCAGTGGTTCTATTGCTTCGGCAAATTCTATGGTTTCAAGATAAGATTCTCTTCGAGTTTTTTTGAATTGAATATTTAGCAACAAATTAGGCGAATTCCAAATAATTATTAAATTGAAAATTATGAACTATATGTAAGGTGCTTTGCAAAGAAGGGGAATTACAAAATAAAAATCAATTATTTTTCTTATACTATTATTAATTAATTATCTTCAAAATTAAACACTTTAAAAAGTTTTTGTTCATTTTTTATTTTAATTATCACAGCTAAAAATTATCATGTATTGTTTGATTATTTTACATAATTTAGATTTTGTTAAATTTTATCCATTTTTAAAAGTTTGTTGATATTACGAATAAATAAAAATTAATAAAATATAATTAAAAGTTGTTTGATAAATATACGTATTTTTATTTTAATTATAAAATTTTAGGGATAATTATAAAAAAATCTTAAACTTTACTCAATTTTGCAATTATAACTCGAAATTTAAAATTTGTCAATAAAATACTCAAACTTTCAATTTTGTTAAATTATAATCCGAACCTTAAAAAGTGACAATAAAATACTCAAACTTTCAATTTTTTCAATTTTAACCCGAAGTTAGTGTCTTCGTTAAATTTGCTGGCCTAAATTAGATTACGCAGTTCCAACGACCTTACGCTTTAATTTTAGTTTTTCTCTTTATTTTCAATTTGTTCTCTTAACGCCCTCACTCTTTGATTTTCAGATTACGCAGCTTACGGGTGCAATACTTTGCAATGTGAGAATAGTTTGAGACATTAAAAAAACAAACAGAAAACAAAAAGTTGAGGATGTCGAGAGAATAAACAGATAATGAAAGGTTAAGGCTGGTTTGTATTAATAGTTAACAAAGACGTCATTTCATTAACAATGACGTCATTTTTTTTAGGAATTTTATTTTTAACAACGAGGTCATTTCATTAATCTTTATTTGTTGTGTTAATTTTGATTGATGTATATTAATAGTTAGGGTTTCTAACATCAGGCTAGCATTAGACAAATTTGAAAATTTAAACATTTTATTGTAACATTTTAAAATTTAGGCTAAAGTTAAAAAAATTTAAAATTTTATTATTACTTTGTGAAGTTATAACCACTAGCAGAATAATATTGCGCAAATGCGCAATAATAATGCCCTGTTATTTTAACTAATTATGTTATTATATAATTTTAATGTACAAAAAAATATGGAATTAGATTATTAAGAAAATTTCAATTTTCTAATTAAATTATAAACATTTTAAATGTGTTGCTCGAAAAAATTAGTAATTAAATTATAAATATTTTAAATTTGCAATGGATATTTTGTTAAAAAGGTTTAAATATATTTTATTAAAATATATAAGTTAAAATATAACAAATGAATAAATAAAAATAGTAAGTAAACACTTGATAAGATGGAGCTTCGAGATCATCAGACACGTACTACAATGAAGGCCAAGTTCTCAGGGGAGGGTTGTAGTGTTCCATCTGATTCAGGCTTGTACGAATCAAGTGAGGAAGAATATGCGCCAAAGATTGGGAAAAAGTATATGCATTGTTGGGTGACACTTACAGGAAGATAGAATATAAACTTAATGAGATGGTTGACAATTACAAAAAGACAGAAGAGAGACTTAATAAGATGGATGAACAGATGGAATTGATCGTCCGTCAACAGCGGAAGCTGAAAAAGAAAATGCGCAAGGCTTTCAATTACAAAAAGAGAGAAGAGAGATTTAATAAGATGGATGAATAGATGGAATTGATCGCTAGTTAACAACGGAAGCTGGAAAAGAAATTGCACAAGGCATGGGAGATGCAAGGATTCCACGTGCCATCTCCACCTCCGTCGCCTCCACCTTTTTCATAAGCTATAAATTATGTCATGGTAGTTGGAATAGGCAATTTAAATTGTAAATTTTGTTAGCTTGTGCTGATTTTTGAGATAAAGAGTTCATTAG
Organism: Erythroxylum domingense; assembly: GCA_025594535.1. Lineage (NCBI taxonomy): Eukaryota > Viridiplantae > Streptophyta > Magnoliopsida > Malpighiales > Erythroxylaceae > Erythroxylum > Erythroxylum domingense. Next base: position 35,718,693 of record JANQBM010000006.1, read on the forward strand.
AACTGTAGTATCATAAACAAAATGAGGGTTTCTTTTTAGCTATTATGATTTTCATAGTTTGCAAACAAAGAAAAGTTACAAAAGCAGTAGTTAATGTTAACTGTGGCTATTGATTATTGTGAAAAGAAAGAAAGAAATATTTAATTATAATAATGGCATGATTAAATTAAAAAAATGCAAAATTTGAAAAATGTAATAGTTTTAAATTTTACTATTTAAATATATTTTAAAGAATATATAGTACAATCCAATTAAGTAATAAAATTATTACAATTTGATATATTACTATGAAAATGAAAATTAAATGTCACCTTGGTTATGCAGGAGGTGAACTCTCAATCTCGTGCACACCCTCGTGCTTGTGCACGAGGGTGACCGGCATAACCTTGTGCGCACCCTCATGCTTATATTTTAAAGAATGCACATCTAATATAATTAATTGATCATATTACAAAAACTATTATTATTTAAGTGTATTGAAACAGGATGAAAATTTTATCAATCATTAAATAATACGTATTATTATTTATTAAATTTTATGAAATATGAATCAAACTAAACTCACCGGCACGAGTGTGAGCGTAAATGTCACATCCGTGACACTGTCACGGGTGTGACATTTAAGATCACGCCCGTGACTACTTGTTAAACTGTCATGGGCGTGACCTTGAATGTCACACTCGTGACTCATGAAACCCGTGAGAGTCATTTCATGAGTCACGAGTGTGACATTTAAGGTCACACCCGTGACTACTTGTTAAGCTATCACGGGCGTGACCTTGGATGTCACACCCGTGAGAGTCATTTCATGAAAATAAAATAAGACTAAAAAAATAAATTAAATTATAATGATGCTATTATTAATTTCATAAAAATTTAAAATTAAAGAAATACAATAGTTTTAAATTAGGTTGTTTTAATAAAAATAAAGTTTATATTAAAACGGAAAAGAAATGTATTTTAATTTTCCATTGTTTTATTGTTTTAATGGGATTCTTTAATGAACAAAATATAATTTCGTTTTAATCATATTTAAGACGGAAGTAATCAATCCATATGATTTAAGTAATACAAGGTAGACGGTTCTCACTTAACAACAAAAAAAGGGTCATGCAGATCATTCAACAAAAGCCATGGATATGGAAAATTTCCAAATTTAAAAGTATACAATTTACGTGGTTATTTTAATGTAAGAAAAAGAGTCTGAAAATTTAGGTTTTTTGTTACTGTCCTTAACATCTGCACTTGAGCTGGTTGTTGCACTTGAGCGGATTGTTGGTTCATCTTCGGAGAATCTTTGTGGAAGAAGATTCAAGAATATCTTTTGAAATTATAAAGAAAAAAATATATTAGATATACTCTCACTCTCGTGCGCATCCTCATGCTTGTGCAAGAGGGTGACCGGCATAACCTTATGCGCACCCTCATGCTTATACACGAGGGTGACAAGCACAAGGGTGACTGGATGACAATGCCATAAGATTTTACTTTAATTTGTTTATGATAATTATTATTTAATTTTTTTAAAATTTTAAGAATAATAAATGAAAATTTGTTCAAATATTAATTTAGTTAATACTTTAAAAAATTAATAATTAATAATAATAGCATACATTTACATCTCTTGAATTTAATTTGTTTGTAGGTTTAATAAATATTTGATTGATTTTAAATTTAATGTCTACATAATAAAAAATAAATTAAATTATAATGAT
>JANQBM010000006.1:35729152-35747354 GCA_025594535.1 Erythroxylum domingense
GGAAAAACAAAACCGTGAGAGCGCGAGGCCCAAGAGGCCGAGGCTCAAAGCGGACAATATCTGCAAGCGGGTGGTCTGGGCTGTTACAATTGCGCTGACAGAAGCCTGAATATAGCACTTGGCAGTCTTATCAGCATTTTTCCATCACTAATGTTGCTGGACTTGCTCAAGAGTTAATTTGTCACCTAGAGGTGCAGGCTCATTGTCTATTAATACCCATGAAATTTGTTCATATTGGGGAATGATGTCAAGGTTGCATCTCGATTCATTAAATTTTTCTCGGTTTTCCAATTTGTTATTAGTCAAGAGCATTATGAGTGGATTCATATTGTGGTGATTATGTCTGAAAATATAAATTATTAAAGAATGAGCATACTAGTAAAAAATATTGGAACTTTGTACGAAATCATGATGTATGTATGCATGATGATAGATTTCACAAAACTTAAAAAAATCTTTATAGGATGGTTATTTTTCTTATCTATAATGGACTAAGTGACAATAGGTCATCTTATCCATTAAAAGAAAAACTGGGACTCTCCCACTCAAAAAGCTACCAAGCATCTTCATGCCTAACTCTTTGAGAAATGCCATAATTTGGTCCATGCATTTATCAACAGAGTTACGGTGGGTAGATTATGGATAAACCATCCCGAGTCTGTAACCATTTGATTCATCCACTAAAGGTACTTACAAACCATGCCTCAGTGGGAGGTCACATTTGCTACCAATGAGTAGACTTATCCTTTAAAGGGCCTAAACCATGGGAGATCTAGGATTCACGTCCTCCAGTAGGGAGTAACACTTCACCACATGCAAATGGGTCATTGCATAGAGACCGTGGACTCTAACATGAGCATCCTCTCGCACTCAATCTTTTTCAATCTTTAACTTTTAATTAATCCCATCTTATGTAGGTGCAATTTATTGGCCATCCTATATTGATTCATTATATGTCTCACACATAATGAATGCATGGAAAAACCTAGGGTTGATAATTTTTCTAAATGGCATACATTCACATAATATCACATATTATTTACATCCATTCATCCATTAATCTCATCAATTAAATAGCTACTTTTGGTTATCCATCCTAGAAAATTACAAGGCCTTTAGGCCTAAAAATTCTTTTTAGACTTGGATTTTCCAGTTCAAACTCTTCACCCACACAACCCAGCTTGTTGGTAAAAACAAGTTAATGTCATTTTTTTTTAAATTTGATTTGTAAATAGTAAAACAAAAATTCCAGCACTTGAAAAAATAAAGAGTTATCAACATTTAATCAAAATAAAAACTTCCATTAATACAAAATAAAACCCGAAACCATTTACTTACTTTTCTTTAATCCATGGCTACTCTGTCCTAAAAATCATAGATTTTTTTCAGTACAAAAATAATTAAAACAAAAAAATTAAGACAAAAAGGAAACATGCCAATGATAAGCCACCCTCCTTGTTACAAACCAATCGAAGAAAACTTATAGTAAATCGATTTTCTATGGACAACCAAAAGAGAAAACCAAAACATACACCACATATAATTTTATCACATAAAAAATTGAAGCATACATAATTTAATCTAATTATTAACCTATGTGTTTAAGTCATCAATTTACACTTATTTGATATTTAATTATCTTTAATATGTTGAAATTATTATCCGAAATTAATGGAATTATCTTATAATTGTTTGCAAATGATTTTCAACACCTTAGAGATGAGATTGAATCAAAAAGATGAAAAAGAAACGAAGAAAATTCTAAATTCCAAATCTGGAAGCAATTCAGTCACTAGACGTGGCCACGTCTAAGGATGGAGTAAATCTGCAGATTTATTTTCAAAAGTCAAATTCTAGATTCTCAATATCTTTGAAGATTATATTGCCATCTTTTAAGGGGATTGACCACCTGAAATTGGGGGATACAATATCGGACGAGAATTAAGAAAAGATAGGAGGGAAATCAAAAAAATAAGAATAAAAGGAGAGAAGATCACTATTCACAGAGGCATAGCTTAGAGATTTTCGTTTATGCTATTTTCGTTGAGTCTTTTTACGTTTTCTGCACTTTCTCCATGAGTATTTTTTTTGTTTTTCAGTAAAGAACCAGGGATGGAGACTTTATGCTTTGTTATTTCTTTCGTTTTCAATTCTAGCATAAATAGCTAAACTTTTTGTCTTGGTTGAGGGGATCCGTGTTATCCGCTAGTATGTGTGAGATGTTTTGAATAAAGTTTACGTTGTTAATAAACATTGAATATCTTCCGTTCTACCCTTTTTAATTGAATTCATTGGTTTCCAGGTGCGCAACTAGGGATTAATGTGTTCAATCACGAGATTAATGAAATATGACGTTCAGTTTCACTAATCTCAAGTTACAATTAGGATTTTCTTCTCTACGTTAAAGTCGGAAAATTCTAAGGAGATATTCGCTTGATTGATTGCTTGTCGTACATGTATTTCTCTTTCTCATTGGTTCTTGTTTTGTAAAGCTATTATTCAATTAAACATACGATCGTATCTAGGTTGTTGTTTAATAAGAATGCTAGGATATAAGTTTCTAGTTATTACACTTAAGAGAAAATATTCCCAATGAATGTTTGTTAATGATTGCAATTTTATGTTAAGGATCCATATTAGCGTGATAACTTCGGTAACCTAAAAATTGAGTTATTTTCCTATTAAATTTTCAGATTCAATTATTGCTTTCGATTTGCAATTTTTCTTATACTTTTTTCCTTATATTTTGTGAATTAAAATCCCCTTAATTAGTTACTTTGTTCCATTTTAATTCGTAATTTCGTTGCCATTAAGATTCCTCACGGGAACGATATCTGCTTACCACTACTACATTAAAGTGTATTAATTGAAGTAATTTCTTTTGAATTTGGTTGCAGGCAACAACAGCACCAAATTTTGGCGCTGTTGTTGGGGGAATTTTTGACAGTTTATGTACGTTACGCGTTCAAACAAATCAAAGAATTTTCAATACAATCCTGAGATAAAAAAGACAGCTAAAAGACTACGAAAACTGACCAAATATCATTAGGAGATGTAGAAATTGTAAAGAATGGCAGCAAACTGCACTCTTCGCGAACTACCCACACCCACGGACACGCAACAACCCCACTGCATCAACTTTCCAAACTTAGGTAAGAATAATACTTTTGAATTAAAATCTGGACTGATTCATTTATTACCTATTTTTAGGGGTTTATTGGGAGAAGATATGTATAAGCATTTAAAGGAATTCAATGTAGTTTGCATGGGAATGAAGCCGATGAATTTGAGAGAAGAGCAGATTAAGTTAAGAGCCTTCCCCTTTTCTCTAAAGGATGATCCTCAAGAGTGGTTGTACTATTCATTCGGAGAAAATGTGCAAACATGGACTGAAATGAAGAGACTTTTCTTCGAAAAATATTTTCCAGCATTAAGAGCAGTCAATATTCAAAACAAAATTTGCAAAATTCGATAACATATGGGAGAAACATTCTACGAATATTGGGAAAGATTCAAAAAACTTTGTGTTAGTTGTCCCGATCACCAAATAACTGACCAATTGTTAATTCAATATTTTTATGAAGGTCTTTCGCTCATGGTTAGGAGTATGATTGACGTAGCAAGTGGTGGTGCCTTTCTTGATAAAACGCCAGTGGCTATAGGGGAATTGATTGCGAAGATGGCTTCCAACACTCAACAATTTGGAATACGTACCAGACATGTATCAAAAACCGTGAATGAAGTGAACATGGCCATGTTGGAGAAGAGATTGGATGACCTTACTTCTTTGGTGCGATAATTGGCGGTCACAAAGTAAGAAGAAGCAAAGGTATGTGGAATATGTTCAATATTAGGATATTATACTGATGCATGTCCAGTTTTGTAGGATGAAAATGTAGAACATGAGAATGCCGTGGGAGGTTTTGCTGGACCAAATCAAAGAAGGTAAAATTCATTTTCCAATACTTACAATCCAGGATGGTGCGATCACCAGAATTTGCATTATGGGAATCCTCAAGGATAGCAAGCAACCATGAATTTCCAGCAGTATCAACGACCGTATATGCCTCAACAAAATCAAAATTTAACATCCACTTCCGAGGGTAAGACTTCTTTGGAAGATTTAGTTCAATCTTTGGCCATTAGCACTTTGACATTTTAGCAAAATACTGAAGCAAAACTTTGAAATATTGAAAATTAAATGAGCCAAATGACAAATGTCATAAATACTAGAAACGCGAACTTCTAAAAATTTTCCAACTCAACCGGACATTAATCCTAGACAAAGTGTGAAGGCTGTTACAATGCGGAGTGGTAAGGAACTACAGGAACCCCTTTTGAAAAATTCTAGAAGAGAGGTAGAGACCTTTATAACCAGAATTGATGAAAAAAGAACTACAAAACAAGGTGATTCTGCCTCTTTTCTGAGTCGATTTGCAAAAGAAAAGAAGGAAAAACAAGAGAATGAAATTTTGGAGACATTTCGAAAGGTTCAAGTAAACATTACTCTCCTTGTTGCAATTAAACAGATTCCACGGTATGCTAAATTCCTTAAAGAGCTTTGTACATCAAAGAGGAAATTAAATTTTGATGGGAAAGTGCAATTGGGAGAAAACGTTTCAGTGATTTTACAAAAGAAAAAACTTCCACCAAAATGTCAAAATACGGGTATGTTTACTATCCTAAGTCAAATTGGTAATTTGCGAATTGAAAGAGCTACGTTAGATTTAGGTGCGTCCATAAATGTCATGCCATATGATGTGTATAAATCTTTAAATGTTGGACTTCTTAAAGATACTAATGTAGTGATTCAATTAGCGGATCGCTCAAATGCTTATCCAAAGGGTATGTTAGACGATGTTTTAGTTCTAGTGGGGGATATGCTTTTTCCAACTGAGTTTTATATTTTACAGATAGAAAGTGATGATATATCTTCGATTTTATTTGGAAGACCATTCTTAAAAACCACTAAAATAAAAATTAATGTTCATGATGGATCATTAACCATGGAATTTGATGGTGAACTAATTAAATTTAATATGTATAATGCCATGAAAATTTCGGATGATGAACAACCTATTATTTCTGTGCACTTTATTGACACATGGGTGAAGGAAAATTTACTATTAAGTGGAAGAGATACACTTAAAACACTTTTGGAGAAGGTTGATTCCTAAAAGGATGAGTGGACATTAGAGTATAATGGTGAAGCAACGACGTTCCACTCATCAGAAGTCTTGGAGCATCGTGCTAATAAGGAGTTGAATTTGAGGGAAATTGCTCCAGGCTCCTCACAAAATCTAAGCATGCTACCTCGTAGACTCAAGCATACATTTGATAATGGATGATGTACATATGTCAAGGGTCAAGCTTACGACCTTTGATAAGCACTTAATGGGAGGCAGCCCATTTGTATCCCTTTCTTTTATATGTTTTTTTGGCAATTTTCATTTATTTTCATTTTTATGTTTAATTCAGTTTAGTTAGGATTTTAATTTAATATTTTCGATTCTACAATTTAAAATTTTTATCTTTAAAAAACAATATTAAAAAAACAAAAATTTAAAAAAAAAAATTAGAATTTTTGGTTCTTCCCATCGCCCTCTTTCCCTTCCCCCATTTTCACCTTCTATTTTCATCCAATTTTTCCCTTATTAATGCAAATTGTAGCTGCTGCACATCACCACCCATCGTAGACATTCACTCCCACTTAGCCACCACTAACTCATGCCACTCCTACTTTTTATTGCCAACTCACCCATCCACCCTAACTTATGATTTTGTGCTTGCGTTATTGTCTTGCTCTTTTGCAGGTTGTCTTTCACAAAATTTGCACAATGAAAAGAAAGAAGAGAGATTCTCGTAGACTAGCCCCTCCAATTCGTTTTGTTGTGGATGCTCTTCTACCACAACCCACTTCCACCGCAACATCTGCCAACACCTTGATTTTGGCACTTCCACAATAGAGAATCTTTCTTTAACTTTTTCCGTTATACTTATGCTTCTTTAACATTGAGTTCAATGTTGGTCTAGGTGTGGGGGAAAGAATTGGAATTTTGATGTGTGAATATTTTTTATTTTTGTGTGATTTTTAATGAATTTTGCATTGGTTATGCATGTTAAGCCATGACACTTCGTCGTATTAGTTTGGATGAGATTGAGTATATGTATGAAATTAAATTGGGCTAAGTGAGTTTTAAGGTGAAGCATGTTGATTGATTGTAATAACTGATCTTATAGGCTTAGTAAAAATTTTGACATGTGAGTGAGGAGGTAAATTTTGAAATTAAGGTAATTTCTTGAATTAACCCTGTGAGCAAAATTTGAGCCTAAATGACATCATCTTTATGTCATTCTATTTCTTTGAAGTGTGTGATGCTCCTTTATTCATGTTGCCTTCAGAACTTGCATGCAACTAGTTTGAATTTATTTGATTATATAGGATATAGACATGATTAAGGCTATCCTTGTTTTTACACCCTTAGCTTAAAATTGACCCACCTATTTATTTTCCCTTTACAAACATTTTTGAGCCTTTATCCTTGTTTTTCAATCAATCACTTTATTTTAAAACCTAAAAACTACATTAGCCTTACCATATCACAAGTTGAATGAAGCATTGAGTAATTTGGCACTTTTGTTCTGTATTGTGTTTTGAGATATTTTTATAGGTACTTCTAATCATGTGTTGTTATTTTCGATTTTTATTATTGTTTTCCCTTGTTCTTAGCATTATTTGATGAAAAAAAGAGAGAAGAAAAAGAAAGAAAAACAAAAGAAAATGGAAAAAGGAAAAATAAAAAATTAGAAGAAGAAAAAAAGAAAAAAAGAAGAATAAATTATAGTGGTACTAGTTAGTAATGAGTAGTTATAGTCCTTTTTATTCATGTTTATCTCAGAATTTTAACTTGCGTGTCCCTTTTACTTAGTACTTTGTAAATGCTTGTGATTAACCTTTTGTCACTTTACCTTACCTATGAAACTAGCCCCATTATAACCCTGAATAAAGTCCTTATGATCTATTAGCTCATGTGATTTAAATGAATGATAACTGGTGAAATTACAAGCCTATGGTAGTGCAATATGTTAGAGAGAGATTTGAGAGAAATACTTTGCCTCAAACACTTGAGTGTAAGAGCGAAATCTGTGAGAAGAATTCATTTTGATTTCATATTTACTTTTGAACAAAGATGTCTTATGTTGACTTCATTTATTTGCATTAGTGAAAAGCGATTATGATATGAGTTCGAACTTAAGTCTTACTGGCCCAAGTTTATGGATTGTGAGTTCTTGATCTGATGAAGGATGAATTGATAGAGTGTAGTGGTTTAACATGTTTGCTCTAGGGCGAGCAAAGGTTTGGTATGAGAGAATTTGTTAAATTATCAATTTGATACTTAATTATCTTTAATGTGTTGAAATTATTATTAATGGAATTATCTTATAATTATTTAAAGATGATTTTCGGCACCTTAGAGATGAAATTGAATCAAAAAGATTAAAAAGAAATGAAGAAAATCCGAAATTCCAAATCTGGTAGTAATTCAGTCACTAGACGTGGGCACGTCTAAAGATGGAGTAAATTTGTAGATCTATTTTCAAAAGTCAAATTCGAGATTCTCACAATCTTTGAAGATTATATTGCCATCTTTTAAGGAGATTGACCTCCTAAAATTGGTGGATACAATATCGGATGAGAATCAAGAAAAGATAGGAGGGAAATCAGAAAAACAAACATAAAAGGGAAAAGATCACTATTCACAGAGGCCTAGCTTAGAGATTTTCGTTTCTGCTGTTTTCCTTCAGTTTTTTATATTTTTTTCACTTTCTTCAATAGTATTTTTTGTGTTTTTTAGTAAAGAACCAGGGATGGAGACTTTACGCTTTGTTATTTCTTTCGTTTTCAATTTTAGCATGAGTAGCTAAACTTTTTGTCTTGGTTGAGGGGATCTGTGTTATCCACTAGTATGTGTGAGATGTTTTGGATAAAGTTTACGTTGTTAATAAACATTGAATATCTTCCGTTCTACCCTTTTTAATTGAATTCATTAGTTTCTAGGTGCGCAACTATGGATTAATGTGCTCAATCGCTAGATTAACGAAATATGACATTCAGTTTCGCTAATCACAAGTAGCAATTAGGATTATCTTCTCTATGTTAGAGTTGGAAAATTCTAAGGAGATATTCACTTGATGATCGCATGTCGTGCATGCATTTTGCCTACTCATTGGTTCTTGGTTCGTAAAGCTATTATTCAATTAAACCTATGATCGTATCTAGGTTGTTGTTTAATAAGAAAGATAGGATACATGTTTCTAGTTATTACACTTAAGAGAAAATATTGCCAATGAATGTTTGTTAATGATTGCAATTTTATGTTGAGGATCCAAATTAGCGTGATAACATTGGTGACCCTAAAACCAAGGTATTCTCCCATTAATTTTTCAAATTCAATTATCGCTTTCGATTTGTGATTTTTCTTATACTTTTTTCTTATATTGCGTGAATTAAAATCCCCCTAATTTTGTTACTTTGTTCCATTTGAATTCGTAATTTCGTTGCAGTTAAGATTCCTCGTGGGAACGATATCTGCTTACTGCTACTACATTAAAGTGTATTAACAGAATTAATTTCTTTTGAATTTGGTTACAGGTGACAGCAGTACCACTACGCCACATATAGGAACTGAATAATGCATAATAAAAATGGCTCTTATACCAAATGTTGTATTGAGAACAAAAACATGCTTGGTTTGGCTAAACAGTAGATTTCAAAAACTTTTTCTGAAATAAGAATATAGCGAAAGCATAAACACCAATTGAACATGCTTTTAATCCACACATGATACGATATATATAAAATAAATAAAATAATATCAAGATCGGAATATTAGCAATTCCTCGCTATAGTTTCGACTCCTCATTATTGTATCCTCAACCAATCCGATCTACCAGTTGTTCTCCTTAGACAACTTGGTTAACAAGATCCTTTAGTGGGAAAGGAGAAGAAAAATAAATAGCAAACTTTTGCTATATTTGGCTAGATCAAAGAAGAACCATGAGACCTTCTCATTTCTTTGATATTGCTGATGGTCTCTTGAGCTTAGAGAGAGACAAAAAAAATTTTTACACAAGTTAGTAGCAACAAAAACTAAAAAAACAAAAAATTTTACTTTTCAAGTCTAACCCTTTAGACGTTAATGGAAGAGAGTAAGTGTTTAAAAGCCATCCACGTTTATTTTAGCTTTACATGCTAAAATACATGCATGCAAAATGAGTTGTCTATGTATTCTTTATAAAAGGACGTAAGATTAGGAGAGAGTGGAGAGACCAAACAATAAAGCACCCATTCATTACCATAGAAACTCAAAAAGAGCTATAACTCCACTCACACCTTCGGTATATGCATCGTCAAATGAGCATTTGGTCCAAGCTAATTGAAAAGAGTGCTTCGAAAGCCAACACTAGTATGTTACCTATCATCTTTAAAGACCATCCGTTAAGCTTTTAATGATAAGAAAATGCACACTTCATTCTTTAATTTAAAAAAAATGGTTGCATATTTTCTATCCACTACCACACTTCATTCTTTAATTAACCATTAAACCATTTAATGATTGATGGTTTAGACTTTAATTCAATTAATCTGATTAACTAAATTAAAATCCAGCACAATATTAAAAGTTCCATTGGGCTTATAATTAACAATTAATTAGTGTAAGCCCAACATTTAATTATAGGCTTAAGACCTAATTAATTAACTCTTAATTAAATTGTTTTGTTTTTATTAACCTGAACCCAATTCGTCCATTTCTCTCTAAACTATCTTATTCTCTTTCTGATAACCTACACTTATTTTTTCTTACTTTCCTTGATAACCTTCCCAAATGCCAAGTGGGGCAATCTAATTGCACTTAAATAATTTAAGTTCCAATAAGCCAAAAATTAATTTAATCTCATTAGAATTAATTCCAACTTATTAACCAAATGTCATTCCACTATAAACAATTAGCTAAACCTTGAATTATTTAAAATTATTAGAAATTGTGTTTTAAAAATTGTTAATTCGATATCCAATCGTAAACTCTATTATGAACCATATTATAGTCATCCATACAATAAAGGGTAAAATTATCGTTTTGCGATTATGCTGCCTTTTCCTTCTAGGTCTCCCATTTCACTCTACATGGTGATTAACACAGAATATCTAATCTTGGTGTTAATACTTAATGGGTAGCTATTCCATTAAACTACTGGTGCCAGTTTAATCACCAATCTCCGTAAAACATCTAGAAGTGATGATATCACTATAAACTCTTTATTTAAGTAAATGTTTCTTAATGCATGTTTTAATTAATAATTTCAACATGCAGACATTGGATTGATACCTAGTAAAAATCCATTCCGATTATATCAATAATTATAACGAAACACATATTAGTTCACCTCTCATCAAGATTGTGTCCGGTAATAAAAGAATGCTAAGGTGTATGATTTAATACATTGTAAAAATCCATTCCACTCATATCAAGAATTATAATGAAACACATATGAGTTCACCACTTATTAAAATTATGGTCCATAATAAGCAAATGCTAAAATGTATGTTTTAAGATTAAAGTAACGACTTACTTTATTCTTTAAAACATACGCGATTCCAGATTCAGTTAATAGTGCCATTGCTGATAGTCAACTACTATCATGATTTGAAACTCATCGTTCCCTTGAAGTCAACTTTTTTATTTACATAGAGCTAAATCGCAACACTAGAGTCTAAATCATAATCAAGTGGGTGACCAACTTGATTATTCGACTGTGAATCAATTTAGATCCTAATAATATACATGTTTCCCATACATCTCCATGAATATGTATATTACTTACAAATAAAACCAAACTCTTTTGTTTTATTAATAATAAATATTTCCCTTACAATATTGTAACTAAAGAAAATTAAGATATATGTAAATACACTTGTTTTCTAGGGCACTATGTTTACATAACCCTAATATGTGAACGTGAATGTGAAAGTTGAAAATTGAGCATAATTGATTGACTAAATACATATGACGCATTTCAATACATAAATGCATGACAACATAAAGGCTATTGTGACCTGAGTAATCACCCAAAAAGAGCTTAAAGTTCAGAAAGTGAAAAAGAACTTAAAGCTCAAAAATGTGGTAAGGGCCTCTAGCTCACTACTTAAAATGAGCCCTGTATCCCTAACGGATAACAGATAGTTATTAATGAGCCCAGTATCTATAATGGATATGGGATAGTTACAGGCACTCGATCACAAGAATAACAAATGAAAGTGAGTCTTATGATCATTACATATGCATTTGATATGTGTGATTTAAATGATTCAAATAAATAGTTTGAATGATTTCTAATGTGAAATATGAATTAAGTGAATATGAAGTTTATATGATTCAACATGTTAAATAGTGAAATAATGTGAATTACGTGATTACATGAATTTATGTGTTATGTGATTGAGAGAGCCATCAAAGATGGTCCACTCATTGGGTTCGCAAAACTCACCCCTAAATTTGCAACATATTTTTTAGGCTTAGAAGAGATACACAATTAGACAAACTAGAAATATAGCTGCTGAAGTCAAACAAGAGATAGAGGTCGGGATCAGTTGGCGTCTGCATATATATATTTTTGTTATTTTTGTATTAAAATATGTATTTTGCAATTACTGTACCTTGTTTATGTGAATAATTCTAATATGTAATGACTTTATGACTGAAAGTGTTTTGAATTTGTAAGGGGCCCAAATGCTTACTAGAATTTTGCAATGTGTGTATTGTTTGTGACAATTGTGGTTGAAACTGTTATCAATAAAATGAGCCATTAATGATTATTGGTTTTTCGAAAATTGCATATGATCGTTGAGAAAAATTTGCAATGAGTTATGTTTGACTGTTTAGCGCGCCGCTTTCATATGGTCTGTGTCTAAATGTCCTCAAGATGTACAGATGCATGCTCGGTGGAAGTAAGGTGCTACATTTTTGGGTCATAATTGTTTTACAACTTCGGGTTAGAGTTATTAGTTAACATCCCTAGTTGATTTCTTCACCATCTTATACTATCCTCTTATCTTGGACAAATTTGGTAAATTGAATTGAGAGAATGTAAGGAGTTAGTGATTAATTTCATAATTGAGTTAGATTATAGAGTCCCCTATAACTGCAACATTTTCAATGATAGCACATTAAAAAGAGGAGAGCCTGGTAACCCTATTACCAAGTTGTGCATAATCTCCAATATAATTTTCTACGTATTATTCAATTATATATGAGGAGTTTTGTTTTAGCCTTATGCCTAAAAAGCTTTTATTGATTAAGAAATATGCATGTATCCATCTAAATCAATTAGGATATTTCAAACTTTTCAGTAAGTTGCACTTGGTTAGTAATTCTAATAGGGATAATGCCCAGCCTCAATTCATCCTTAGGAAAAAAAAAATAACTCCACTTGAATTTAGCTACTGAGTTTGTGTTAGAATTTTGTAATCAGCTGAATCTCATCATTAGCTATACAATTGTCTTGCTAATGCTCTTAAGGAACATTAAATCATAAGACAAACACATATGGATGCTACTCAACACTAGATAGATGAATTGCATTCTCTTGGAAACAAATGACCTTTTATTACACCAATTTGTGATTTTTAAATTTATCCTTTCAATTAGGGTTTAGAATTAAATATAGGAGAGTCTTTTAAATGATGTAGGAATGCCAAGATAATTAACAAGGGCCTAAAAGCTTTTAAATATGTTAGGCAAGCCAACTAGTTGACAATATCATTAACACTAAATAAAATGAACAATTGGCTTTTCTTTGTTAATGGAGAATCCTAAGAGTTACTTGAAATTATACAAAGAATCCATAAGAGTATTTATTAAGTTACATTAGCTATAAAGAAAAGGATTAAGTAATTTGTAAATGATAAGGTTCTTTTTCTCAGGCTTTTTCATTTAGAACAAAATTTATTTGGTTATTCACACTCTTAGTGATCCTAATTAATATTCCATGCTCAAAGTGAAATGGTAAGGAAAATGAGAGGTCACCTAGCTCTTATATAATTTATTAACTAAGATACCATAAGAAATTATGGTTATGCATTGTTCAATCCAATTGATGAATTTAATAAAAACAAAAATAAAAGTTTTTATGTGTTTAGAATAAAAATCCTATCTAGTAAATCAAATGGTTTGTAGAAGTTCAACTTTGCTACATAATTCTTGCTAGAATGCTTATTGTTATAATTATTATAGAGTTCTTAAACTAACAATATGTTTTCCCTATTTTCCTATCATTAATGAATGCACCTTATCAGGGATCAGTCAATTTATCTAGATTTATTTTCAATTTATCTAAACTTGGACCTTATAGATGGTATTAGAACATGATATAGGTATAAAATCCTTCCATGAGTTAGGGATGTGTAGCTTAGGAATAAGGAAAATAAAAGTTTTGTTTAACTCCTTTAGCATTTTTCCTTTATTGAAAAATTTTAGTACTAATTTAGTTACAAATTCCTTTGTATATGTGTTGGAACCCGATTCTTTTATTACTAATAAGTATGTGCTCAGTTTATTTTGAGGTTTAATTCGATTAATTTGTTGTGGTTAGGAATTAATTTAATTAGAGTGTCTTTGGGTGTAGAAATTTTTTTTATTAATGGTATTAAAAGGAGAAATTTAGTTTAAGTTATAATTTCCTTATGGTGTTAGTTAGATTAAAAGAACAAGGTTATATGAGGACATTTTAGGAAGAACACTTAAGTTCTTAGAAGTTAAGTCTTATAAGGAGGGGCAATTGATTCTTTTTAACTTCTTGTAAAAGAAAGAATGAAAAAAGGTTAGGGAGATTGTCGTGAATGATAGAATGAAGAACAACATATTTTACAAGAAAAGAAGAGTGGGTTTCGGTGGTGAGAAGAAGAGAAGAAGTGAAGAAGAAAAGATTAGGTTTCACCTTTCATTGCCTTTAGAAAGGTGTTTTGAGAGTTTTATCGAAAAGGAAAGTGAAGGAGGAAGGTTAAATCTTCCATTAGAGGCAAGAAGCAAAATTCGTGGGTGAATTTTAAGGTGAGTTATTTTCAGATTTTTTAAGGTTTTAGGTTCAAATGACTTAGGGAGAAGCATGGGTATGGTTGTTCTAGGACAAATTTCATGCTTTTATTTTCTTAGGTTTTCAAATTCCGAAATTTCTTGTAATTTTGGGAATTTTGTGTTCTTGAAGAGAAACAAGGGAGACAAGAGGAGCTAGAGGAAAGACCACTTGATCAAGCATAAGGCAAAGGATTTAAGGTGGGTGACATTTTAATAATTGAGTAATTAAGCTAATAAATGATGCTTTCAATAAATGCATTAAATGCTTTCCTATGACTTTGAAATTTTGCATTTATTACTTTTATGATAGTTTCAAATTTTTATCATGTTTATTTTGTGTATGAATGAATTTTGTAAGTGTTTGCATACTTTGTTGCTAAGTGAAAAAGAATGCATGTAAAAATCATGTCTTTCGAAAAAAGGGCCATTTTGAGCCGATTATGTGAAATATATGAAATGCATGCTTATATGGGTTTGTGGAGGTCCCTTAAGAGTCAAGTGCACTTTTGTATTTATAGGCCTTTTCCTTTTGCCCGCTAGTGGCACTGGAGATCCTCACGGACTCCCATAAGTTCACGGCTTCCCATAAGTTCACGGCTACATATGACCGCATCGCGGGAATGTGTAGTACGTTCCGTTTTGGATCCACCCGAACCACTTTTGATGTGATTATGTGATTTTGAATGGTGATTCTTTGAATGTGTTCTTTATGTCAATTTTATGCATGACTTGATGAGTTGAAACTTTTCGAAATGAATTGTAGCATAATTTGAGAAATTGTATTGAAATGAATAATGAAAGGATTTTTGCTTATTCTTGATTGTTAATATGTTACCCACGAGCTGTCGAGCTCACCCCCATTTTCCCTTCCCGTCCATAGGCGATGTACAAGAAAGTGAGTGACTGTACCGAAGCAAGGCATCAATCCCATTTATATTTTTTTTGAAGTTGTAATTTTGATAACAAAGCTTTAGTTGCATTTTTTTGATTAGCAAAGCTACTTTCATGTAGTTTCTTTGTTTTTGAGACTTTGTGTATTGGACTAAGAAAATGCCCCCTAAAGCTTTGGAAGAATTCTTATTTATGTATTAATGAAAGATATTCAGATTTTCTAGAATTGGTGTTAGTGTTTTCAATGGTTTTCATTTTTGTAGAATTGTGTTGATTGTTCCATCGGATGGCATTTTGTGTTGATATTGCAAAATTGCAATAAGGATAGGTTTTTGTGTTCTATTTTTGAGGCCAATTCTAGACTGATGTGGACTGAATTGGGTTGAGTACTCTTCTGGAAAAATGTAGAGGATTTTCATAGTTTTCCATTGATGTATCATATACTGATTTTGGATGTGGGAGTTGAAAGATGTGGGATGTTGAATATTAGTATAGATGCTGTCAAATTCTCAATTTTCTGGGCAGAAACTTTGAATAATTTCTGGCCCTCTTAGAGTTTGAAAATTGTTCTTGGAGTCTTCATGGAAGATGTAGATTTTCGTTTTATCTTTCTGATGATATGAAGTATGAGATTTTTGTCACATAGGGTGGAAAGTTATAGAGTTTAGAATTTTTGCTGCTATTAAGATGTTCTTCATTTTCTTTGTTTAGGCAGACTCTTTGTAGTGCTTTTTAATGTTCTTAGAGTCCAAATTGGTTTTTTAATCCTTCAAGAAAGTTGTAGAGCTTCCTTTTAGAGACTCAGGGTTCCTCGCAGCGCGAGCGCCTCGTGAGCGCGAGTAGCGCGCGCCACCCGATCGCGAGTTTTCGCACTCGCGACCTGCACCTGCTGGTGCAAAGTTACGATCGTTACAGAGAACGATCACAACTTGCTCAATTCGATTTTTCTTTTCTTTTCTGATTTTTCAAAAGGCCTCATTTTGATTTTTCTACCAAATTAAATATTCTTAGTTTATTTTTGGACATGGAAATATTTTTATAAATAGGGGGAAATTATTTTTACCTTTCCTATGAATTTAAATTATTCGAAAATCATTATTAACTATTTTTATTAATTCAATATTATCTATTAAATTGTGTATTAAATGTTTTTCTGATATTTTTGTTCTTGAATGATTTATTTTTATGTCTATGCTTATTCTACCATCCCACCACTTATTTTTCCCGGGGTCAACACTTATTGAATTTCCTAATGATCTATCTCTAATTTTGTTCGGAGGTAGGTTAAATGATTTTGTTTGTTTTAAGTTTGACCTAGGGGGAAATCCTCCCTTGTGGGACACGCGCCCAGATGTCACGTAGGACGTCAAGCCTGTGACTCACCCGGGTGGGGTTCCAGCACTTATGGTATCAGAGTGACTAGGTTTATGCAAATTTTATTTTTGTTTTATTCGTATTATTTGCATTCTTTTAAATTGTTTTACATGGTTTGAATGTTGATTTTACATGATTTACATTATTTTGGTTTGAATGTTGATTTTACATGATTTACATTATTTTGCACACTTTAACAAGTGTTTGACATGAACTAAAGATCTTTCATGGTTTTATCTTGAAGGGAGTGATTATGCCGCCTTGGAAAAGAACTCGAGGAGCTTTACCTCGATTGAGCTCTCGCTAGGAGAGCACTGATGAGTCATATGTCCCACAAGATGCGGGGACACACTTTGCTCCTGGTTTGGAGGCACCTGGTGTGCAACATGAGGTGCTGCCGATTCTTCCTCCTATGCCTGCGATGGATCAGCAGTTCTTTCAGGCTTTTGCCCAGGCCTTTGCTTATGCCATGGGCCAAGGATCTCAAGCTCCGGTGCCAGCTTCAGTGGTTAGGGGTGGGCAGTATGACAAGCTTCGCAAGTACAGAGCGGTGGACTTTACTGGTACCACCAATCGAGAAGAGGCTGAAGCTTGGCTGAAGAGGGCAGAGAGGGTCCTAGTGCAGATGAAGAGAAACTTGATTATGCAGTTAGCTTACTGTAGGGGGATGCTCTCCACTAGTGGGAATTAGTGCCCCATAGTCAGGCTGTGCGTCCAGTGCTGACATGGAGGGATTTTGGGGAATTGTTTAGAAAGAAGTATCTCTGCCGGGTTTACATCCAAGAGCCAGGGAGTTTCTTAATATGACTCAGAGGGACATGAGTGTGAGAGAGTATGAGCTAAAGTTCACACAACTGTCCCGGTATGCAGCTCATATTATGGCTAATGAAGAAGACAAATGTCGTAAGTTTGAGGGAGGTCTCCATATGGGGATCAAGGAGAAGGTGATAATTCACAACTTTTGTGATTATCAGCAATTGGTGGATGTTGCACTCCAGGCTGAAAAGCTGGAGAACATTAAGCAGGAGGTGAGTAGGAAGAGAAAGAGTAGAGAGCAGTCTTCCAGAAAAGGAGGGGTTCTCCTACAACTGACAGGGGTGAGAAGAGCTCCCACACTCAGGGATAGGGAGGAAGTAGTGCCTGTTATCAGAGCAGACAGTCCAGGGTAGTGACAGGACAAGCCTCCTTAGTGGGAGGAAATAGCAGAGAAGAGAGGAGCAGAAATATTAATCCCAAATGTGATCATTGTGGGAAGCTACACAGAGGTGAGTGTTACAAAATGATGGGAGCCTGTTTTCAGTGTGGGGAAAAGGGGCACATGTTCAAGGATTGCCCTCAGATGTTTAGGGGGAAGGCTTACAGGTTCAGGCCCCAAGGAGAGCAGAGACAGTGGGGACCAGACCAGCTGCTAGGGTGGGCAGCTCTGGTTCAGTGAAGAAGCCGATTCCTCCAGAGAGACTGAGAGGTCAAGCTCAAGCAAGGGTGTTTGCCATGACAAGGGAAGAGGCTGTAGCTGCACCTGAAGTTGTTACTGGTATGGCTCAACTCTTTAATCTTAATGCCTATGTTTTGTTTGACTCTGACTCCACCCATTCTTTTGTCTCTACAAGCTTGACATTATCTGGTGTGAATTCAGTGTTATTGGATAACTTTCTGCTTGTTAGCACTCCTTTAGGGAGAAATGTAATAGTAAATCCAGTATTTAGAGACTGTGAGATTTTTATTGAGGGATCTAGATTAGTAGTGGATCTGCTACCTCTAGATCTGAAGGGGTTAGATGTTATTGTGGGAATGGATGTAATGGA
>JANQBM010000006.1:35803246-35816737 GCA_025594535.1 Erythroxylum domingense
TTTCTACCCCTCAAAAACTTTATAATTAAAGCCTAATCACAATAAAATAATAAAATAATCCTCAAACAATTCGGGGTCCAACACATGTCAATGCTTTCTCATCTAAGATTATCTTCCAAGTCATTGACATCTACCAAATTCAGTTCTTCAGAAACTCAATCTGCCAAAGATCGATGTTATCAATAGAAATGAGATCAGTTGAACTACTTATACTATTAAGACTCCTAGTAAACAATAAAATTTAATTATTAGAAAATTATAAGAAATTTTATCGAAAATAATAATGATAGTAACATATCTTTCCTGACAATTTCCATTTCCAACAATTACAAAACATTCATAAAGCAATTTTCAATTCCAACAATCACAAAACATTCATAAAATAATTTCTAATTCCAACAATTCCCAACAATTCTCATTTCTAATAATCACAAAGCATTCATAAAATAATTTCCATTTTTAACAATTTCATTTCTAAATATCACAAAGCATACATAAAACAATTTCCAATTCCAACAATTCACATTTCCAACAATCACAAAACGTGCATTTTCCAATTCTCAACAATTCTCTTTTCCAACAATCACAAAACATTCATAAAAAAATTTTCAATTTCAAGAATTCCCAACAATTCACATTTTCAACAATCACAAAACATTCATAAAATAATTTCTAATTCCAACAATTCTCATTTCCAACAATCATAAAACAATTTCCAATTCGAACAATTCTTATTTCTAACAATCACAAAATAAGCATAAAATAATTTCCAATTCCAACAATTCTCATTTCCAACAATCACAAAATATGCATAAAATAATTTCCAATTCTAACAATTTTAATTTCCAACAATCACAAAGCATTCATAAAACAATTTTCAATTCCAACAATTCATATTTCCAACAATCACAAAACATTCATAAAATAATTTTCATTTCCAACAATCACAAAACATTTATAAAATAATTTCCAATTCCAACAATTCACATTTCTAACAATCACAAAACATTCATAAAATAATTTCTAATTCCCAACAATTCTCATTTCTAACAATCGCAAAACATTCACAAAACAATTTTGAATTTCAACAATTCCCAACAATTCTCATTTTCAACAATCACAAAACATTTTCAAATTCTAACAATTCCTGACAATTCTTATTTCTAACAATCACAAAATATTCATAAAACAATTTCTAATTCTAACAATTCCCAACAATTCACATTTTCAACAATCATAAAATATTCATAAAACAATTTTTAATTCCAACAATTCACATTTTCAACAATCACAAAAAAGGGATATAATTTAATTATTAGAAAATTATAAGAAATTATATCGAAATTAATAATGATAATAACAATAATAGCATACCTTTTCTGAAGCTTTAAATTGTATCGAACGAAAACCAAGTCATTCAACCTCTTATGCTCCAATCTATTCCTTTTTTTAGAGTGGATAAATTCAAATGTGCTCCAGTTTCGTTCACAGCCTGTTGCACTCATATATTGACTTAAAATCTGAATTGCTATCCTTTTCAATTCTGGAACACAATTTCCAAATTGATCCCACTAAGAAACTGTAAGTTATAAGATAAAAAAGTGGCATTATAAACAAAATAAAGTGATAATTAATTTTCAACAAATAATATAAAAGGAAGTAACTAATACCTGGAGAAAGTTTTCCTTTTTGTCGAATAGTAATTGGCATTCCAAAATCCCCATATGATAACTTATAAAGCTCCATTTGTGAACTTAACATTTCAATGTTAACAATTGTTGTAATAGTTAAAAGCATTCCTCTATTAACTTCAACTTGCTTGCTAAGACCTAGTCTAAAATAAACAATAGGATTCAAAAATGCCCCATCTGCAAACAATGGAGAGGCAAGTTGTCTTTCCCTTCTCTTATTAATGATTGAAAGATATGGAGTATACAAAGAAGGCCTATGTTTCATATTGTCCTTAATTGCTTCCATCGCTTTCTCCATGGCATCAAAAATATAACTCATTGTTGGCTTTTCTTCACTATTAGCTAAGTGAAGCACCCTCAGCAAAGGCTCACAAACTTGGATAACAAATTGACATTAAGACCAAAATTCTCTATCTTCCAGTATAATATTACAAACCTCCACTCCAACATTAGACCTACCATGCTGAGATGTAATCCACTTATCACTTGTAAACATTTGTCTTAACTCTTTCTTCATTGAAACAAAAGACTGAAGTGATAAGAAATTTGTTGCAAATCTTGTCACAACAGAACGACACAAATTCCTGCCATTGGTAAATTCTTTTCTCAACAAATTCAATACCCATGCACGATTATAAATAAACTGTCACCTTTTTAGCTTTCTGCATAATCTCATCAATAACAGGAAAATACCTAGGATCTCCTATATTCTCCAACATTACGTCAATGCAATGTGTAACACAAGGAGTCCAAAAAAAAGGAATTACACATATTCTACAACCTTTTTCCTGCCACTTTATAAGTGAAATCATTGTCAGTAATAAACTGAACAATATTTTCTGGCCCTACTTCATTCACAACTTCATCAAATATCCCAAATAAAGTCTCAGTATTTCTAATAAGGCCAGATACATCAATAGATTTCAAAAACATAAAGCTATTTGTAGAATAAACCAAAAAATTTATAATAGGCTCTTGTCTCCTATTTGTCCAACCATCACACATGATTGAACATTCATAAGTACCCCAATTCACTCTTTTTTTACCCAAATAACTTCTAATTTCAAAAATAGTACAACTCAAAAGTTTACCTCTTAAGTCATCAATCAAAGGACCTTTATATCTCGGACTATAAGATACTATTACATTCATAGGTTGATAATAATACGATTAAAAAACATTGAATAATGAACCTGTATCATACCACTATCTAGTTACTACCATATCGACATTGTAAGCTGCATCTCTTGATTGCATTGCACTACGAATTGAAGGTTAAGCTCCAGGAGTTGTTCGTGGTGCAAAGCAACTAGTCACCTACCTTCTTCTATTCCTCACATCAGGTTCAAATACTTCTTCTTGAGCCTAAGATAGAACACTATCAGTACCACTACCACCACTATCACTACCACCTTCAACATTTCCATAATCACCACGAAAACTAAAAAACAAACTTCCACTACCAATTTCAAAATTTAACCTTTCCCTTCTATCTCTCTTATGTTGATATTCATCAAGCAATGTTTTCATTTGTCACTTTACATCATGACTTACTTTTTTACAAGGTTCTACATCTCTTTTAACCCCAGCTAAATGCTTCTTTAATTGGGTGATTCCTCCATGTTTCAAATGCTTGTTACAAAATAAGCAAATTGTATGATTCTTCATACCTGGGACTAATGCAGCATGAGCCCAAGCTGGATCATTATATCTTCCTGAAGTAGTTTCATCAGGAGTAGTTGAACTTCCATTTATCTGTAACAAAAATATAAAGATGTTAGTTTTGTAAGAAATTAATCCTTTAGTAGCTTTATCAACAAAATTAGCAATGATATGTAAAGAACCTCCCAAACTATTACCACATACTTTTTTTTACTAATTTTCCTCTTACAATAATTAAGATGAATCAAAAAGATAAGGGATAATAAAATATTCCACAGTAAATTTGGATAAAATTATTAGAATTAAATTTAAATTTAAAAACTAGTATACACCTTAAACATTACAATTAATTATGACTTCTTAAACAAATAATAAAAAATTAATTTAATCTAAATTTTAATAACTTAAACTTTAGATATATCTAAAGTAGTCAATTCTAATTATTGTCTTTCTATATGAATATGATGCCATTTGAGCTCTTTCAATTTATGTTCTCTTTTGTGTATGTTTAGACAAATTATCTTTTCTTCAACTAATGGTAATGTAATTGCACTTACAGCTACATGCCATTTAGCATAGCATGAATGGATCTTCTTATGATATATGATGTCATTTAGCAAAGCATGAATGGATCTTCTTAATTTTCTGTTTTTATTTTTAATTCTGTTTTTATTTTCAAATTTAGTGAACAAAATTTGCTTGTTTCAAAAATTCAATGTGAACTAAACCAACCAATAAACCATTACAATTAACCCCAATACATTGTAATATACGACTTTCAATTTTCATTAACCAAACAAATGAACCAAATGAACTAAATGAACCAATCATTCAGCTCTAACAATTTCATTACCAAAATCAACCACAACTTTCATGTTTTCAGTACCAAAACCAAAATCAACCGAACACACGTCCGTTACCATTTACCATAAATCCTTCACAAAAAATTACCAGAAATCTTTCACAACTCCAAGCCTCCAACACAAACAATTAACCAAAAATCCTTCACAATTTCATTCCTCACAATAACACAAACAATTAACAGAAGCATTCTAACAGAAATTGGAAAAAAAAACACCCAACAAACAGAAATTCACAAACGTTTTCGATGATGGGTCAGGTTCAGATCTGGGTATTATTCCCATATCTATCAGATGATGTGTCTGTGGTGCCTTGGTGGTCGTCAGAGGTGGCGACAAGTAGAGGAGGTGGCAATGGTGGTTGGTAGCGAAAGGTGGAGGTGGCGACAAGTGGAGGAGGTGGGACCCATGACAGACGGAGGAGCAGCCAAGCATGCCAAAGAGCACCGCGAACTGCCGGGAGTGGAGGAGAGGATGACGAGAGCGATAGAGAGAGGAGAACATAAGTCGGTGAGAGAGAGAGCAAAAACAAAAAATGAGAGGCAGAAGTAGAACAGAAGAGGTCAAGGGGTAGTTAGTGAAAAATTTTAGGGTTTTGCAGATTAGTCCTCGAACGTTTTAGCTTTCATAGTATACTTGCAACCGGTAGCAATACCCACCGTACCGTTCTATTTTTTGGCCGGTACCGACCTGTACGAAATGGTACTAAAAACTCTAGGGAGGGGGACGTGGGAGGGAAAAAATTTTGAAAATTTTTAAAAATCTTGCTAAAAAGTCCTATTTTTAAAATTTTACAATATTGGCCGATATTCAGTCAGTATTTTAAATACTGATCGGTACCAGGCAAAATTAGCCGGTACCGATCAGTATTTACGACTAGTGTTATTGAACATAATTATGTACCATTTTTTGGCCGGTATAGTACGAAATTCAAAACTTTGGCTTCAGGACTTGAAAAAGTCTGTTTGCCAGATATATGGAATAAGTTGGAATAGTGACTTAGTTCACTATGTTGGGTAGTCTTGAGCAAAATTGTGTGTTACCAAAAGGCATAATCGTACCCTAAAGGACTTGAAGAAGTCAATGCAGAGCAGGACTAATCTACCTGATTATCTAGAAGAGCGAAAACCCAACGTTGCACACATTTGTGTATGTGGCTGCCCTACCGTAGTAGTATAATCTTTATAAAGAAAAATTGCATGCTCTTTCTGTTCATTTCTATTTAGTAAGATATCCTGACCACTTTAAATCTACAGATCTTACTGTAGATAAGGAGGGACCAAAATAGTGAAATCACAAACAGCTAAGTTTCTAGAATACGATGTCTATGATGATGGTGGGCCCTTTGACCTTTTAAGTGATAGCAAGGTGGATACTACAATTATTATGTACCCGCCACTCATACAGTTAGATCCAGTAGATCTAGGTCTTTGTACCGTACCTCTGCAATAATAGGAACCCATACCTGTACACACAAAGGTTCCTAGAGGTACAAGATCTAATGCAGTTATGAAGATCCGCCAGAGCTAAATGACGTGTTATCCCATCTGATTACATAGTCTATTAGGTGAATAGGACTATGATATTAGACATATTACAAATCCAATTACTTTTACAGAAGCTGGTTTTAAACCTAATGCGAAATTGTGGTGGGTTGCAATGATTGATGAAATACAAGCATGAAACATAGTAAGGTCTAGAAGCTAATTAATTTTGTAGCAGAACTGCAAAACTGTCAATTGTAAATGAAGTTTTAATACCTAAAGGATTTCAGGATAAAGTTCAGCAGTTTATGGGCTCGTTCAGTTGCCTAATGGTTCACTTAGGGAGAAATATTGACTTTAATGTTTCTTTTTCTCTCGTATCCTCGAAGGATATATTTTGAGTGATTATAACAATTGTAGCTCATGATGATATAGAATTATATCAGATGGTTGTCAAAACCGCTTTCTTGAATAAAGATCTTTATAAAGTGGTCTATATGGTACAACCCGAAGGATTTCAGGATCCAGATGGAACTGACATGGTTTGCGTGTTATGCATACATCAAACCTCCCAAAAGTGGTACCTTGCATTTGATGAGGTCGTGACCTCTTTCGATTTCATGCAAAATAAAGTTAAAAAGATACTTGTACTATGAGGTCAAGGAGAACAAAGTCATCTTCCTATTATTGCATGTGGATGATATATTGCTCATATCAAATTACTTGACCATGTTGTATAAGGTTAAGCAACATTTGGTAAAGAACTTTGACATAAAGGACCTTGGCGTAGCATCTTTTGTCCTAGGTATTCAAATTCACCGAAACAGATCTTAACACTCATCATACTTCTCACAGAGTGCATACATTGAGTATATGTTATAAAGGTTTAATACGGTTAACTGTAAACCTTTCAGAGCACCTATCTCTCATAGTGAGAGATAATCTTTGGCATAGTATCCAAAGAATAAAGTAAAGAGAAAGGTTATGATGAATACTCCGTATTCTAGTACGGATGATAGTCTGATGTATGCTCAGCTATGTACTAGGCAGGATATTGCATTGACTGTTTGACTGCTTGGTCAGTATCTGGTTAACCCAGGTGTAGACCATAGAAATGCAGTCAAGCGAGTGTTGAGATAATTAAAGAAAATCAAGGATTATATGTTGACATATAGAAAAGTCAACAAACTAAACTTCGTAGGTAATTCAGATTCAAATTTAACTATGTATCTAGATAATCAAAAGTCCACTAAAAGGTTACAATATTTTTTTAAGTTAGCAGATGGTACAATGTCGTGGAAGAGTGTCAGGTAAACATAGGTGATTTCCTCGATCATGCATGCAGAGTGCATGCTATAGGGCTGCTTCACAGACGGTTTAGCTCAAAATTTTGATTTTTGAGTTATCTATGGTTGATTCAATGGCTAGACCCATTCGGTTGTAATATGATAACCAAGCTGCTGTATTGTTTAACAAAAACATTGAATATTACAGGATCTTAGCATTTTGAGGTCAAATATTTGACCATGAAATAGTTGATACGAAAAGGTGACATTAAGGTTTGGAGCATTTAAGGACTGAGGAACTATAAGTCGATTCTTTAACTAAAGGACTTTGCCCACTTGTGTTTGGAAGACAAGTATAAACTATGAGTGTTTTGAAGTCCTTAGAAACTGTTAGATAGGGGATCATTATGTTTGCTCCATTTATATTTGTACGTTTTGATGTATTATGACGGTATGATGGTTCATTAATAAAGATGATCATTGTTTATCCTCAGTAATACATGTTATCATACATTGTCATAATATGCATAAAAGTCTTAAGATTTGTGTCAATCTTAAGCATTTAAAAGTCATTAGGCATATATACAGATTGACCTTGAACTTATGTCATTAAGACACATACAATTTTTTTCGAATATCCATAAAGTTTGACGTGACATGGGGGGATATAAGTTTTTAATCTCATAAAGGTTCTCTAATGCAGTTTAGCATTTAGTAAGAGAACATAAAGGCTTTTTCTGATGTTGTTTAGCATTCGGTGAGAGAAAACAAGTTTTCTTTAATGCTATTTAGCATTCAATAAAAGAAAACATGATTTCTCTAATGCAATTTAGCATATGCGGTTTAGCATAAAGTTAGAAAAATCAAGACCTACAAACGAAGATAATATAATTTAGATCACACATGTATCATCCTAGTTTGTCACACTCTATTTTTCCATTCATGTTAGTAAGGTATTAGGTATACGTGATTGTGTTAGATCTGTGTCGCATATTACACACGCATTTGATACTTTTCATTATCGAAAGTCTTGCAGGACGGAATGATGGACTTTCGTTATCTTTGGATCAAATGTTTTGTTTTTAAACTTAGTCGACTAATACAGTGGTGTAGTTTAACCGAGTTTTTTAAACCGTTTTTTAAACTTGAGTCAAAATTGCAATTAAGTATTGTCCAAGAGGGAGTATATTGGACATTTTTTACTTTTTCCATAAAGTTGGATACCATTTAATTGCATTTTTTTATTTTTCAAATAACTTATCGATTAAGTTACATAATTTGATTCGAATAAAGATAATAAAGTGGCTCAATAAATGATCTAAATCAATAAGTTGAAGCCCGGGTGAAAAATGGATCCCGATTAGTGTAGACTAGACCTATATCGGGCTTGTAATGGAAAAGCACGATATAGAAGCTATATATAAATGTTAAGATCTCATGCAGTTGCTCATATAATTCGTAACCATAAGGATTCTCTGACTCGTTAAAAGAGCTTATGTTTTGAGAAAACTATAGAAAGATGTTGACCGCGTTCCGATGAACAGTTCCCATAAAGATGGCGGTGGATTCATGCTTCTTTCCACTTCAGAAAGCTCATTTGAAGTTATGGAATCGAAATTAGATATTTTCCGCATCTCTTTATTTATTGCCCTTTCACGTTCGATTCGGGATTCGTAACTAAGGTATCGTCAAGTGTTACATATTAATATGTCAAGGGCTTGCTTCTATTATCTTCTTAGCTGATGAGAAGCTAGAGAACTTAAATAAGAAGAGATGATCTTCATTAAGTAGCATATTAAGAAGATCTCAACTTCTTCATTACCTAAGAGCCCATTGTTTGACTAAAGGAAAAGTCACTCTTTCATAAGAAAAACTCCACCATGGTTATAGACCAAAGCCAACACCCTTCTTAAAAGTTTCCAGGGACGGTGAGACTATCATGCACCATCCTGCGACCGTGTAGGACAGTACGAAGAGGAATCACCCAAAACAACTTTCCAGGTAAATATTGAGGTAAGATCAATCTAAGTTACAGAGTCAGCCTGAGTTGGAGAAGGAGCTTGATGAGGGTCAGAGCAACCCGGGAAGAGGCTTTAGAGGGCAAAGGCGAGAATTCCATAGAGGAATTCGGACCAACTTCAGAAGTTTGTAGCAGGGTTACCATTGTTATTTAAGAGTAGAAGGAATTTTGATAAGTTGTTACCATAAACGGTAACTTAGCAGAGGGGAGAAGGAGAGGACCAAAAGACCCATGGAAATTAGCAGAAAAAAGAGTAGGCAAAGCGAAAGGAATGGCACACAACGATGATTAATAACAATAAATGTCTTAACAATCAAATCCACAAAACTAAAATTGCATAATTTCATATCACCAGTAAATGTGTAATGAGAGAGATCTAATGAAAACTTAATAATTTGAGGATATAAATTATGTCATTTGCAGATATCGAGTACAAATTGATATCAGAAATAATAACGAAAACTATTTTATACATTATACGAAATATTAAAGGATAAATCACACTTTCCACTTAAGAATAAATTCTATAACAGCCACATCAACATCCATGTAACAAGTTGATAAAAATATAACTGAGACCTAAAGAAATTAATTCATAATATAAATTAACACCAGAAATAACAAGAAGAACCATCGTAACCTTTATGTAAAATGTGAAAAGATAAATCGCACCTTTTTACATTTAAAGACGAGAAAAACATTAGATGTTCGATGTTCCAAACATCTAGCACTTAGATCATTCATTCGGGCAGGACACCATGTTGATAAATATATTCACATGGAATTGGATATTCTCTAGTTTATAACTTAAAGTAAAAAAAAAAAAAAAGAGGAGGAAAAGCTTCACATCCTTTGTACCATCTACCTTCCCGAGAGACTAAATATAGGTAACTGCTCTACCCCAAAGATTACAGACAAAATGGCTCCCCAACAAAGCCAAGGATTTTAGAGCTGCCGAATTAAATTTTATGGGAACAAGAGAAATAAGATTAAGACGAGAAGCATTTGTACACCGGACATTTACATAAAATAGCTGAGAGCCTTCTTTCTTCTTGAACCACCTTCACCGTACAATTCATTCCACTGTAACAGCTCAGTCATATTGACTGATTCCGAGGAAACACTAGCACATACCTGTTTAATAACATGAAAAGGGTGAGAAAACAAAATTGTGAAACTTTTGAAAGATAAGGATTCATTAGAGTTTCATCTTACCCGTTCATGAGCATATTTAAAGTCGTCCATATTTAGAGGCCGTATATCACCACTGCCACTTAAAGGTGGGGTGGGTTTACCTTCTGCTAGAGCTGCAGCATGTTCCTGAAAATTAACAGAACAGACCAGATTATACTGACTCTGTTTAATTAGGGGAGAGATGACCACGTTTTGCACTATATCAAGCCAAACTGAAAAATTGAATCCACCGAAAAAAGCCAAAAGCTTGCTGAAAAATGTGCATTTCGTAATAATCTACTTGACAGGATATGCATACAAAACAAACCTTTTTCTCCTTCTCCAAAATCTCTTTGATTGGGCGGTGGGCAGCAGTAACGCACAGGTTCTGCAAGGTACAATCCATTGTCAGCCAGCTGACATAATAACATAAATAAAGCATAAATTTGAGAATAAAACCTTAAGGTCACTTCCAGAATATCCGTCGGTCATTGCTGCAACCGCATCAAAATCAATGTCAGGAGACAAATCCTCTTTCGCCAAAATAACTTTTAGAATTTTTGCTCTATTAGGAGCATCAGGCAAGTTCACCATCAATCTGGATAAAAAAGACATGAGAAAACATATGTTAGAAAGCGTGAAAACATCAGAAGAATACACCATCAATCTGTTCCATGAAACAACATGCCAAATATTTCTATGGCAATCTGCATATAGCTTTTTCTCGATAATACACCATCAATCTGTTCCATTAAACATGCCAAATATTTCTATGGCAATCTGCATACAGCTTTTTCTCGGTATGTCCATATAGATTGTCAAGGCCATTATGATACAATACCTTCGTGGCAACCTTCTGATGACAGCCTCATCAAGGTCAAAAGGCCTATTTGTAGCTGCAAGCACTAGAACCCGCTCGGTATCTTTGGTTCGTAAGCCGTCCCAGTTTACCATAAATTCATTTTTCATCTTGCGCATGGCTTCATGCTCTCCTGGATTTTCCCTCCTTCCCAGCATGCTGTCAACCTATAAATACAGCAGACAGAGAGAAAATAAGAGATACCGAAAGAAGCATGAGTCAACAGTTGCAAAATAATTGTGCTAAACACCTAAATGGGTTGTAAAGAACTTGCCTCATCGACAAAGACAACACTAGGGGCAATTTTACTGGCTAATGAGAAGACAGCTTTCACATACTTCTCACCCTCTCCAAACCACTGTCATTAGTAAGACAAAAAAGAAATCCACATCACAAATTGAACTCAATACATAGATTGTATGCTATTAGTCCACAAATGCACTTACCTTGGATGTGATGCTTGACATTGAGATGTTGATAAAATTGGCACCAGCTTCAGTTGCCACAGCCTTTGCAAGCATAGTCTTTCCTGTTCCTGGAGGTCCGAACAAAAGTATGCCCTTGCAAGGCTGTAAATCAAACAATCACAGTGAGGATCTGCCTTCTTTCTAGATATGTTGAACTTCTATCCATTTGGGACATTACAAGTGAATATTACTCCATCCCTTTGAATAAACAGCTTTCAAATTAAAAGAGAGAGAGAGAGGAGACGTGGAAACCTTCGTTAATTGCCCCTTGCAGAAAAGTTCAGGCCTCTGAAGAGGCAGCATCACTAGTTCTTTCAGAGTATCTTTGACATTCTCAAGTGCTCCAATATCATCAAATGTAACTCCAATGTCACTAGGTGGAATAACATCAGCTAAAAGCCTTTTCTCAAACTCATTTTCCGTGACAATGTCCTGCCAAGGGCATAGTTCTCAGCATAATTTTGACCAAAAACCTCGCAAGAAGAGAACGTAAAATACCAGAGTACAATTATGTAAATAATCACCTTGAGTGACTTCTTCAAGTTTTTAGATTCATTCTGAATAGCCTGCAAGATTCCAATCCCATACTGGATGCTGCCAGAATTGTGACATGTCATTACAATTGTGTAATCATCCAATACTAATACAATCCAAGAGAATGACTAGGGTTATCAAATACCTCTCACTAGACAAAACAAGCCTTGAATCAACATCAGCCTCAGGATTCTGCATCAAATGATGGCTTAGAGCCCATCCAATTACCTTCTCAGCACCTAGAATGCACAAGAAGAGAAAACTTATTAGAGAGAAACCATTGCCAATGTTTATTAATAAGAAAGGAAATAAAGATATATACTTTCACTTGTAAGAGTCTGATCTTTGACATATAATGTCTCTAGTCCTTCACACTCCATTGCACTTCGAGCCAGAACCTATATAAACAACAGACTCCTCTTTAGCATGGTGCTTTGGCATAAGAACAAGTTCTGGAGGCATAGATATGTGATTCATGGCCAACTGCATTGCCAGGGGGGAATAGATCTTAACAGCCTTTCCCTTCTCTGGCAAAGTAATTGTATCTATGACTCAAGAATCGCGACCTAAAGCTCAAGATGGATAAATCCTGCCGCTATTCAAAGCTCTAACAAGCTAGTCCTGTAGACTTATAATTCCAAAAATATCAACAGAAAAATAGCTAGAGCCATCCACCATGCATACGGCAATCAATGTCAGAAGAACCCCGTGAAGACTAGCATTAAGAGATACAACAATGACTGTCAGTCAGTGCACCATGTCTCCCCCAAGACAGCCAGAAAAAACAGTAATTTTCTTCATAGTCTTTAAAATCAATTTGCAGCTTTTAGGAACTTGCTATTAGAGGTAACAAGAACCGTAGCACACCCCAATAGGGAACAGATTTCCAAGATATAGAGTCAGATCAACTTTTCTTTTATAAGGAAATAATAGCCAATAGATACAATCCCTATTTTTTCAACCCACCCTAGCATTCACACACATGAAAGCAATCAGTGCAACCAGAGAGTTAAAATATTATTCATTTCAGCTAAACTATGTATAAGAAATGTTCACTTTGCAGTCTTTGGGAAAAACTTCGCAACTTAAAAAGCAGGACTCACAGTGCGCAAGTGATTCAGATTCCCCTTCATTTTAAGGGTTTCAGCATCTCGATCCAACTGATTTTTCCATGAAGTCAGAAGTGCCTCATCCTGCAATATTTATGACTTCTCACTAAATCATAAAAGATAAAAATATAAATATAGGCCATTCAGCTTGTGACATACCTGAGGCATGTGAATGGCCACTTTATTTGGGAAAAGCTTACTTAGAAGTTTTGTAGCCTTCGGCACTTCCTTCCCTCGATCATGAAGTCTTCCAAAATTATCCTGAAGTGTTTTCCCGTAAATCATGCATCAAAATTTCAACAATGCACCAGCTAAAACACACATACACACAAAGAAGAGAGAGGGG
>JANQBM010000006.1:35946527-35958772 GCA_025594535.1 Erythroxylum domingense
TATTGTATTTATTTGTGTTTCTCCTTTTTTATTTTTAGATTACTTATTATTTATAAAAATAATTAAATATTAATAAACAATTTAATTTTTGCAATTGGAATTTTCATTATACTTTGCCACAAGTAATGTAATAATTGTTGGATTTGTTTTCTTGTAGAGTTCATATAAGTTTAGTGATAATATAACTAAATCAAATAATTTAAGTTACTCAATTCAAAGACTACATAAATAGTTTCCTTTATTACAAAAATACGTATGATTCTATTAAACATGTCGTAATAATAATAATAATAATAATAATAATAATAATAATAATAATATTATTATTATTATTATTATTATTATTATTATTCAATCATTTTCACAGCTTATGTAACAGGATAATATTTGACTTGGAAAACTTAGAATATTTAATAACTTAGAATATTATTTACTATATTTTTCCTAAATATGTTAATTTCTTGTATTTTTAGAAATTTGTGTTTCTCTATCATTAAAATTTGCTCTTTGTTTTTTAATTTTTAATATTTGATATTAAATTTTGCTATTTATTTTTTTTCCCTCTATCATAGATATAATACCATTGATATATCTTTGTGATATATTATGAAGCTATTGGTGTTTGGTTATGCCTGCATACTTCTTCCAGTTCCATATAGGTGCTTTTATTCTTTTTCTATTCCAACTATGTTATAATTGATTTATATTATATTGCCTAAAAAGCATTTGTCTGGAAGTGACTAAAGGAAAAAAAAAAGAAAAAAAGTAGAACAGTTGATAGAATCTCAAAAAGGAGCAATTAATAAATTTATTAAAAGAGTAGACTCCTCTAGTGAGAGTCTCGAGGAATTAGGTGAAGATAATTTTGAATATCATAAAGAAAACTTTAGGGACGAGATTCATATTCATGAGGATATTAGAAATTTGAGTGAGCATGATCATATACTAAATGCATCCACTTTAGAAAATTTAAAGGAAGATGAGCAAGTAAGCCCTATATTGGATATTTATGATCCTAGAAATTGAGATAATCTTGATAATAAAGCAAGGGATATTTTAGTTGAAAAAGGGTCTGTAAGAGAATTGAAACTTATATTTCCTTTAGACAATACCTCTCGTCATTTTTCATATTCTTATTATTATAGAAATTTGAGTAATAGAGAGATTAAGATAGAAAATGGTCGGTTTATTCTAAACATATAGATAAAGTATATTGTTTTTTTTGTAAGTTGTTCAAGTCTAATAACAAACAAAGTGGATTAGCAAATGATGGATTTAGAGATTGGAAGCATTTTAGTGAGATACTCAAAGAACGTGAGAATTGCATTGAGCATATGCTAATATGAGAACTTGGAATGAATTAAGAGTAAGATTGAGTAAAAATCAAACAGTTGATAAAGATTTGCAACAAGAAATTGTAAAGGAGAAAGAATGTTAGAGACAAGTTTTGATAAGAATAGTTTCTATTGTGAAATATCTTGCTAAATATAATTTAACTTTTTGAGGATCCAATAAAAAACTTTACCAATATGGTAATGGTAATTTTTTAGGATTGATTAGGATGATTGTTGGATTTAATGTAATAATGCAAGATCATGTTAGACATATTCAAAATCATGAAATTCATCATCATTATCTTGGCCATAAAATTCAAAATGAGTTGATTTCTTTGTTGGCTCATAGTGTTAGAAGTTCTATCATAGGGATCATTAAAAAAACGAAGTACTTTTCTATTATTCCTGATTGTACCCCAGATTTGAACCATCAAGAGCAAATGAGTTTGTTAGTATGATGTGTGAATATGTCAAATAAAAAAATAAAAATAAAGGAGAATTTTTTAGAGTTCTTGAAGGTAGATGGCACGTCTGGATTGGGAATTTTCGATGAATTATTGAATGCATTTAATTCTCTTGATTTTAATGTTTATAATGTAAGGGGTCAAGGTTAGGACAATGGTTCTATATGAAGGGAAAACACTAAGGGGTTCAGAAGTGATTACTTGAAATAAATCCAAAGCATTATATATGCCATATGCTTGTCATAATCTTAATCTTACTCTTAGTGATATGACACATTCTTGTGTTAAAGTTGTTTCATTTTCTAGAGATGTGCAACATATATATGCATTATTTTCAAGTTCTCCTGAAAGGGGGAAGGTTTTGCTTGATAATGTTTTAGGCTTAACTATGAAATCATTGTCTAACACTCGTTGGGAGAGTCAAATAAAAAGTGTTAAAGCTATTAGATTTCAAGCTCCTCAAATAAGATTGGCTTTGATGGAATTATCTAGATCTTGTGATGATGCCAAGTCAAAGAGTGAAGCAGAAAGCTTGGTTTGTGTACTTGAGAGTTTTGAGTTTTTACTTAGTATGGTTATTTGGTATGATATTTTATTCGCTATTAACATGGTGAGTAAAAAGTTGCAATCTAAATCTATGTGCATTAATGCTACCATAAAGCAATTAGAAGGTGTAATAGTATTTTTTTGAGAAATATGGGGATGAAGGGTTTAGCTTTAGTATGAATATTGCCAAAAGTCTTGCAATTGAGATGAATATAGAGCCTATATTTCCAACTAGACGTTGTATTATTAGGAAAAGACAATTTTATAAAATTAACCATAATGGAGAAATACAATCAGCTGAGGATTCTTTTAGAGTTAATTACTTTCTAATTGTTGTGGGTATGGCAATTGCTTCGTAGAAGAATAGATTTGAACAATTAATATTTGATAATTTTTTTATTCTTATTTGATTCAAAGAAGTTGAAGTCATTGTATGATAACGAATTAAGAGAATGTTGCACTAATTTTACAACGACTTGTTCTCATGATAATGTGTCAGATGTAGATTTAGATGATCTTTTTCTAAATTAAAAGTGTTGCAAATGACTTTTCCAAATGAGTTAATATCAACAGTTGAAATTTTAGAATTTTTTAAAGCTGCAAATTATTATCCAAATGTTTCAATTGCTTATCGAATTTTATTGACTATACTTGTAACTGTAGCATCAGCTGAGAGAAGTTTTTCAAAGATAAAATTATTGAAAAAATACTTGAGGTCATCAATGTCACAAGAAAGACTAAATGGTTTAGCTATGTTATGTATTGAGAAGGATATGTTGAACAATATTGATCTTGATAATATTATTAATGATTTTGCATCAAGAAATGCACGGATAAATTGTTTTCCATAAATCATGATCCCCTGTGTATTTGTTAGTGCAATTCTCTTAGCATTTTGTAGTCTAATATTGTTATTTGATTGCTGCTATTGTTATTTTGTTGTTATTATTACTATTTTTAGTGATTTTATTATTAATGATATTTGTAAGATATTATTATCTGATTTTATGATCATTTAATATTTGGTTGAGTATATAGACTTATAAATTAAGTCATTTATGTTTCATACAAACATGTAAACTTTAAGTTTACATTTTTGTATATTATTGATTTATTGGAGCCCTTTTTATTTTTCCCAGGGCCTATAAAACGATAGGAACGATCCTGTGAAGATCAACAACTAAATAAACTAGAAGAACATGTGTGTAATAAGATTGAATCACTCTTACCTTGGATATTTAGATTAGAGAAGGAAGGAACGATGCAGCCAGCAAAACCTGTAGAGGTTCCGATCCCTAATTAGGTATATTATGGAGCCGTCAACTGCTGTATGGGTTTTTACCCATTTGCAAAATGAAATTGGAATATGATGGCTTAAATCATGCATTTTCTTATAGTTATTTGGATTAAAGAGAGTTGGCTTTTCTCCTCTCCATAGATGTTGTTCATGTGGTCTCCTTTTGGACACCATTTTTGCAATTCTACTCCTTTATTAATGATACCTTTTAATTTTTTTTAAAAAAATTGAAGTTCTTTGCTTCTTTAGTGAACTGCCAATACGAGAGAGCCAAGTTCTAACTATAGATCCTATGATGTATAGCAGAGTTATGCAATTTCTTATCAAACAAAGACATTTTTTTTGTTAGGGTCTTGAGAAAACTTTATTTCTGTCAACTTCATAATACAAATAGAAGGATGAAAAATTAGATGTTCAATACATGACTAGAAATATGGATGTTGATGGTTTTTTGTTGAATTGATATATGTGAAGAGTTGGAATGTTCATTTCGTGGTTTTTCTATTATGACTTAGTAATAGGTTTGTATAATCTTCGTAATATATGATTTTTTATTTTTATAAAAATAATTTCAATATAAGTATTTTAAATACCAACATTAGTAGAAGGTTTTTAGAGATATAGAAACATCTTAACAAAATTTATTCACTCATTTATTAATAAAAGGGTCTCCTCTTATTTATATACCATGAGTGATTGAATAGGTTGTTGAAACCTTCAAAATTAATTTCAATCGCTAAACTCTTATATTAGTTGTAGAAATAGGTCAAATCCCAAGATAACTAAATACTAATTTCTTAATTTCAATTAATAAAACAAAATGGGAGATTTATGATTAATTAACTAATAAACGAAAATTTAACAAGGAATCAAAATAAATCAAATAAGTATTAAAGTGAGAAATTCAATGGTGCTTAACTCTGATTCAAGGGGAAGATATCAACTAATTGTAACTTTTATGTAAAAAGAATAATTTTCAAAATTTAAGCAGTTAGTCCGAAACCTATTAGGGTAGATATGATAAGTCTTAATTTTCCTAAATTAATTAATTTAAACCTAGTGTTCAAATCAAAACTTACCATAAATTGATTGGGTATGATAGCATTCCATATCAATTAAATGATATTAATAAGGACAACTATAGAATAATCATCATCAAATTAGTTTTTCAAATTAATCAATATTGATTACTTATGAAATAAAAAAAACATAAAATAAGACATACTTGAATT
The DNA here is from genome assembly GCA_025594535.1 of Erythroxylum domingense. NCBI lineage: Eukaryota > Viridiplantae > Streptophyta > Magnoliopsida > Malpighiales > Erythroxylaceae > Erythroxylum > Erythroxylum domingense. The sequence goes on from JANQBM010000006.1 coordinate 35,951,401, forward strand.
AAAATAAAATTCAGATTTGAAACAAAACCTCAAAAGGTTATAACTAGAGTTTTCAATCCTCCTGAATCAGAATACTTGGATTTAACTACTCATGGCTTTAGTTCAACCACAAAAATAGAAGAAAAGTTGAAAGATGAAGAGAAAACATAAAGAAAAACAAAAAGAGAATTATGAAGATGGTATGTGTAACATTGTTCCCTTTTCTTTCCTACACAAAACTAACTTCTTTCAATATTCTAGAGATTATCTTCTAAAAAAATATAAATTCCTAAACAATAAAGATGAGAATAAGTCTCCTAATTGAAATGAAACTCTTGGAGTAAATTTGGCTTTAGGTGTTATCTTACCTTATCAACAGCAGCAATTTGTCATCTTTTTTTTAAAAGTTCCATGATTTTAACAAATAATGCTCAAATTTAATCTAATCTCTACTTGTCACTTCTTAAAATAAAATAAATATTAATTATATTAATTAAGCACCAAAATCAATCCAAAATAAAAGAGATAATGCCAATTAACATAACGAAATCACATCTTATCAATTTTCCTCACACCAGACCCATGCTTGTCCTTAAGTATTCATCAATTCAATACATCATTCATCCTTATAACAACCTCTCATCTTCTTTGTGTTATCTAGAAATATTACAAAAGTTAATACACATTAAAGGTTTAAGATAAAATATCAATTGAGAGAAGAAACATTTATTGGACCCATTTTAAAAATGAAATTATAACATCTCATTAATTCCATCAAAATCAATTGAAACAAAACTTACACCCTCCCTTATATTTCATTATGTACATTTAAAGCATTTAAGGTTCATTTAGCTCTCAAATCAAAGCATAACGAGTTATTTCTATAAGTTTGCTCATGAATCATATACCCACCACTTAGCAAAAATGAATTTAATGCATAAATTAAATGGACTTAATAAGAGTTGTTGTAATGTGATTTAGGCAAAGGTATAGCAAAAAGAAGTTTTTAGGTTAAACAAATTGAAGAAAATCATACAAACTTATCCACAGATGTTTTAACTCAAATCAATGCTAAAATTCAATTGATTCAGATATCATCCTTTCAACCGCCTATCATTTTTCATTTTCATTTTTATTTTTTAACAAGAAAATCAAAGAGGAAATTTCTTTTCTTTATTTTTACTATACTTCTCTCCCATTCTATAAAAGTTAAAAAATAAAACAATGCAACTTAAATCAATTAATTAACTTTTTATGGAAATAGTCAAAATCTTTGTAAATAAGTTTTATATAACTCATTCAATTTATGAGCTCAAAATTATTAAGGACATCAATAAAAGAAGGGTAAAAGTGGCTTATAACAAGGTTAATATGCAAGAAAAGAAAGGTCAAAGTTCAAATTAGTTCTTTATGAGTAAAAACTAAAGCAGACTTTTCTAGGTCAAAAATAGTTATGCTAAATGTCCCTGTCATCTTCATGCATAAATTCAACAATAATATGTTCTTAAAATGTATTCAAAAGTAAGTTCTAGCATAAATAAGTTATGTTTGATAACACACACTACAAAGAAAAGAATACGAACACAAATGTGATGAATTGTCCTTAGGCTTAAAAGCTCATATGGTTGTCAAAATGCATAAGGTATTGCATATTTTCATTCAATAAAACCAATGAGATACTTTAATTTAATGAAAAATACTAATTACACTCGTCTCTCTCATGCATGAAAATTTAAACAAAAAATGTATCCTAACTTAGGGATTATTTCTAAAAAATACTCAGAAAATTTTAAGCAGCCACAAGGAATAATCAACATATGAATCATTCATGAGTTCAAGCACAAATCACAGATCTTTTTTAAAGAAAGATAAAGATTTATTTGATCATAACTCTCCTCCACACCTAAATTATACATTGTCTGTAATATATGCATAAAATGTTCACGTTCAATAAAATATTCTTATGAAATAAGTCAAAGCTTATAATACTCCCCCAAATTGTGGGCATTAAAAATGAAATGCATTATGTTGTAGGTAGACATGAAGGTGTGTTGATTGAATTTGTCATAAAGTTAGTTCTTGCCACTGTCCTGTTGGTGCCTTCCGTTTTTTCATAGTTATGACAACTGTGAATATGGAAAGCTAATCTTAGACAATAATTAGAACAACCAATTAATAACTAAAATAAAACAACTAATATTAATCAATAAAATAAATAAATTAGAAATAAAAATCAAAATAGTTCATAAAATTGATAGTTTAAACACTTTATAGACATTGTATAGATTGTTTGAGAATTCTCATTGAAGCTAGTAGAGTGTGGTTATAGTGGAGTTAGATCACTTGTGGAACTACTTGTGCAACTTGGAATATAGTATTCTAAGCTAGTGGGATTTGGTGTTGGACTGCTAAGGTTGGTGCTTCAGTGGAAATGGTTAAAGTGCGTCACCACTATGAAGCACTAGTGTAGATGGTGTCATGACCTGAAACGGGCGCGTTATCAACACGTAGGAACCGAGGTTCGAAACCCTAGGTCACACGTAAGCCTACCACTGCACGTCAAAAAGAAGTTTTACAACTTGTGAAATTATGTCACTACAGACTCTACAATATAAGATAAATGAAACTAAAGAAAGAACATACACAAGCGTAGGTAGGCCGCAACGGATACGTGACTGGAGTCATTGCTACAAAGTCGTTGATAGCTGACCTGAAAAAAAGAAAAAGTTGAGGAGAGTCAGACCTCACTGAATAAGCTCACATTGTCCTACGATACCCAATGCTATGCGCACAGTCATGCATGAATATCAGAATACATATATATCAACAACACAAATAAATTATAAGGAAGAATATTTGTAGGACCTAATCTCCAAGGATAAGCCCTCACAACTCTAAACCTCGAAAGGTTATGGGGAGCTATACATCACCAACGGCCCAGCCATGCTCCTATACTTATATGGTCGTAAATCTCTCTTAATCCAAAGAGGCTGCAGGAAGCCAAGCATCACCAACAGACCAACTCTCACTTAAAGCGTCCAAAGTCATAAGCATCACAAATAAAGGTTCTATTGGGAGCCAAGCATCAACCAGGATCGACTCATAACATATATTAATATCATAAACAAAACAACTCTCATAGTCATAACCAGTGCATATCTAGTCTTGATGCATACCCATCAGGTGGCACGTCCTACAGATCTTTTCTTCCCCACAATCAAATGTAGCATATCAAATGATTAACCATGCAATTTATTAAGTAAACATTCAATTATGCAATGACCAATGCATGTATGCAATACCCAACCCAACATATTTACTAAATTAATTCGATATAAAGGCTTATACTAAAACGGGTACACATTATTGTATATACCCGTTCTCTATATAAACACATGCATATGAATGTGGTTATGCATACACACACACACACACACACACACACATACACACACACATATTCATATGAATGTGGTTATGCATTGCTACATGCTGTCAGCATTGAACAATATTCATTTGTTGGTACAACTATGGTAACAGTAAATCTGTATGAACTTACTTGATAATAGAACTCATCCGTTTGAACCTTTCGATGGGGGTTCTGCTCCTATACCTAGTAAATCGAAAGAAAATATCTCAATCAATGCTAATTAGGAGTTATTGGGCTTAAATAACAATTTAGGTATCATCCAAATTGCCTAAGCAATCCATTTATGAAATTTGGAAATTTCTCCTATTCTCGCCTAAACGTTTCGTAATTTTTAATTCGCAAACTATTGAAAATCTTAGTATGGTTCTTTATAGAAAAATGATCAGTATAATTTTTAGAATTTTTTTTACAAAAATGAACAAAATGGATGTTGGAATAGTACTTCCGACGATCGAAATATTGCTCCGATTACTAGAATATTCTCTCCAGCCACATGAAAATCTTTAGTCTCAGAATTCAACGATTTTTATACCAAATGAAAGCTTTTGATGAGTAGAACATCTTTGTCTAAAGCAACATACTCAGATTCTCAACATATTTGAACAAATTAAAGAAAAAAAGATGAAATCCTAACCTCTTTTCTGTCAATCAGCGGCAATCTAGGCGGCGGCTAGCGACAAGACTATAGAGCTTTTGTTCCTGACTTTCAGACGAGTAGAATGGTGGTGGTGGTGACCGGCAACAACTAACGGAAGCGACGAAATGACGATTGGTATTTTTTGTCAGTTTTCTCCTTGATTTTTGAGACGATTTCGGAGATGATGGTGGCTGAAATGGGTATGGTTATGACGGGCTCGTCAAGAGGAAGAGATTGGTATATAACACTAACCAGTTTAAGTCACTAACAATGAAGAATGGTTAAAGAGAGGGAATTAGTGAATAGTAGATTTTGGAAGGTTAAAATAAAAGTATGAGAAAATGGGGAAAAAGAAGAAGTTGTCTTTTATATATATAGCATATGGGATGTTACAGATGGCTATACAAGTGGAAAGCAGCATGGTGAACTCACTCATGGATGTTGTTGCAACGTTACTCACTTGTGCCACTTGCTGCTTGTTGGTAGGCTTGTTGCTTGTGGACCTTGGCTAGTTTGCTGGTGCGGTGCACCTAGTTGTACCTGTAGGTGTTGATATGGTGTGTAGTTGATGAGAGCTTGATGCATGTTGGCTAGAGAAACTGATGGATGCTGCTTGTTTGGGTGTTACGTCAGTACTACTGCTGAAGCTTAACGTTTGGTGTAACTTGATGCCTGGGACATAGTGCTAATTGGTGGAGCTCAGAGATATTGATGTGGGGTTGCAGACAAAACCTACAAAAATTTAAAAAAAGTTAATTTTGGTTTTGTATTATGTTATTATTTTTTGTATTTTGAAATATTATTTTAAAAATGTAAAATCCTAAATTTTTTATTTTTATTTATTTATATCATCATGTTATTATTTTTATTTCTTATTTTTTAAAAATCACAAAATCCTTAAAAATAAACATTTTACTAACATCAACAAGGAGTGATCTCGTCTTATGAATATTAGTATTTTGAAATTTAAGGACTCTATTTCAAAAAGCTCACGTCTTATAAATTTCAATATTTTGGAATTTAAGATTACTACTACCTTAAATTGAGTTACATAACGTGTGATTGTGTCTTATGAATTTTAGTAATTAGAAATTTTAGGTTTTTTATCCTAAAAATCTTAATTAGATATTGTTTATGAATTTAAATATTCTAGAATTTAAGACCTAATTTTTTCCTTACACCAATAAAATACTACACAAAAACAAATAGATAAACTTATGAATAATTGAAATGAAACTAATAAAAAAATCATAATGTTTGGGTTGCTTCCCAAAGATCATAATTGTTTAATTTTGTTATGCTCGAAAATATTTTTTCTTCTCAATCTTGTGAATATTGGAGAAGTGCCAAATCAATACTTATCACACTTAAAACTATCATATCATTATACGATGGTTTCAACTTATGTCCATTTAGCTTGAAGTTTTTTTGCAGTATCTAAACTCCTTATTTCAACTGAACCATAAGAAAATACATTATTGAAAATAAAAGGATCATTCCATCTATAATATAACTTACCTGGAATGAGCTTTAATTAAGAATTATATAATAACATTTTTTCCCACCTCAAATTGCTTCCTCAAGATCAAATTATCATAGAACAATTTGATTTTCTCTTTGAAAATTTTTGAATTCTCTTAAACATCCAAGTTCCTTTAGCTCTTGCAATTACAATTTCCTTGCCTCCCCAACTTTTTCCAAATCCAAGTTACAATGCTGTATTACGTAATAAGCTTTATGTTCAATTTCCATAGATAAATACTAAGCTTTACTAAAAGCTAGTCGGTAAGGAGATATTCATATTAGTGTTTTATAGGCTGTATGGTAAGTCCAAAGAGCATTGTCTAGCTATAGACTTCAACCCTTTCTTCTTATAATTACCATTTTTCTAAAATAGATTTCACTTCTAATATTTTTGCTTATCCATTCATTTATAGATGATGTATGGTGGCCACTTGATGATATATGCTTGATGACTTCTAGAAATGGAATATTGATTTCCACTTTTTCAAAGGTATAAAAGATGTCTTTCTCATATGCCTCTTCCTTTGATTTAGCTAACCTTGCAAAGGAAAGGAGGTACATGTATATTAGATGATACGGGTAAAGAAAAATTAGATTGTACCTTATTTGGTTCTTTCTCTCGAACTTCATCTGTCTTCTCTCCTTCTTCATGCTTTTTACCTCCATTAGTAAGAAAGATTCAAATTGAATTTCCTCCCCACTTCTTAATATCATTGCAGTCAAATTCTCCTTATATTCACCACCTTTTACGAAGGTAATTTCTTGATAGTTGTGCTTTTAATTTACTAACAGAGGTGACTAATTGAGTGATATAATTTCCTAAGTTTAGAAAACTTTCTCCTATTTCCTGTTGAAATTATTAAGTATTAGTAGTAAGTGCCTTAACAATTTCATTTAAAGACATACATGAATTTAAAGATTGAGAATGAGCATATATAGGTGGTTAAGGTTATCTATTAAAATTGTGAACTTGGAATCTTTATTTCTCTCTTTGATTTTCATATCCAAAGTTATGATTAGAATAAGAGTCATATTTCCGTTAAGGTTGACCAAGAAATCCCCCTATTGTATTAGCTTCTTAGGATTCTTGTTGTAGTGTAGGGTACATATATGTAGGATGCCTAGGGAATGAGTATATTTCACACACTCATGTCGACTACATAACCTACATCCATATAACTAACTAGAGTAGTTAAATTTAAAATTTTATCTTCTAAGTTAATATTACTTACCTCATTCACACACTTAACAACTCTATTTGTCATTATCCCAAAATGTTGAAAATTTTCGGCCATATCTGAAATCATTTGTTTGGTCACTTCTAGTGTTTTATTTATCAAAGCTTAATGAATTATAGAAATAGTATATTGATTTCCCCTTTTTTGAAGGTATAAAAAAATCTTCTTCTCTTATGTGGCTTCCTTTAATTTAGCAAACTAGCTAAGGAAAGGAGGTACATATATATTAGATGATATGGGTAAAGAAAAATTAGATTGTACCTTATTTGGATCTTTATCTCGAACTTCATCTTTCTTCTCTCCTTCTTCATGCTTTTTACCTCCATTAGTAAGAAAGATTCAGATTGAATTTCCTTCCCACTTCTTAATATCATTGCAGTCACATTCTCCTTAGATTCACCACCTTTTATGAAGGTAATTTCTTGATAGTTGTGATTTTAATTTACTAACAAAGGTGACTAATTGAGTGATATAATTTCCTAAGTTTAGAAAACTTACTCCTATTTCTTGTTGAAATTATTGAGTATTAGTATTAAGTGCCTTAACAATTTCATTTAAAGACAT
>JANQBM010000006.1:36004575-36019672 GCA_025594535.1 Erythroxylum domingense
TTTTGTCCTCAAACTCTTTTTTCTCTCAATTTTGTTTCTTTTTCTTATGAAAATTTGCCTTTGTAAAATGAAAGATGAATTTTTCATGTGTTGTTTATTCTTCTCCAAATCGTGTTGAAAAATTTTACTAATTTTTCTTTTTCTTTTTTCGTAGATGTAAAAAGATAGCAAAATTTGATCTTAGTCTTTTCATCAGGTTAGTTTTCAAAAATTAATCTTGGTCTTTTTTATTCTATTGAAAAACTACTTTCATTGGTTTGTGTTAAAATTTTTCATTAATCAATCCACTATCAAAACCTATGTATATAAATCTTATTTCTTTTCCATCCATGGTTGTTTTTCTTCTATAGTTTCTTTGACCTTTTTGTTTATCTCATTTTCCTAGTTTGTTGTTTTTCATTTATGCCTAATTTGTCAAGAGTGACCTATTTATGAATTTGAAGTTGCTCAGGTCGAAAACTTTAAGAAGTTACAATCTTTTAGTGATGCGATGCATAATTAGAAATCACAACCATATGTATGGGTTGTTGTTGTTTACAAATCGTTTCGACGTGTTTTTTATAAGGAACATTAATAATCTCACACATAAATCTATCATAATGATTTTTATACCTTGTTTGTGATAATATTGAATGCTCATATTTGACTATTGAAAGCCCATACATAACTACCACGATAAAACAAAAAAGAGGAAATAGAGAAAAAATAGATGGCATTATAAGAGGAACTACACAGTTGGTACTAAACTACTATGTTTTTGATATTCTCAAAGGCTTTGTCTTTATAAGAAAGGAAAATCTTCTGGAGGGGATTGATGGAGTTGGAATTTAAAGGAAGAAAGAGGGTGTAATAAATAAGAGAGGAGAATGAGGGAATAGATTTGGTGGGGTTATAAATGCAACACAAACACATAGAATAGAAGTTTCCATAACATATTATTTAAGTTTAAGAACCAAACAAACACTAGAGAATGAAATAAAAAAGGAAGTCTACATTTTATTTTGTAACTTTTATATTAGCTCAAGCTAGTGCTTTGGTAGCAAAGAATAGTAAAAGAGAATGAGGATATAATGTTTTCTTATCTTTGTTAATTTTTTTCTTTCTCTTAGTTGATATCCTACAACTTTCGTGCAGAGTTATTGATGGATTTTAATGATACTTTGGGGAAATTTTGGACCAAGTCTAGATGAGCTCATGTAAAACTAGGGCATCATATCTCAACCTATAACTTTAAGATAATGGGTGAAGAGTCTTATCCTAGTATATAAGGTACTTCACCTTTGTGTTTATTTCCAATGTAGGATTATCCCACTTCTAAATTTTCAACATATCTCCTTTACAAGTGGATATATCCATACTGGACTAACCCCTCTTAACCCATATTAATGCAAGGTCATTTGAGTCACTCTATGGATCACTGTTCTTCTGACCTAAATCTATGAATCTCTATTCATTGAGCTTTGCTAACCTGACTATAATACCATTGATATATTTTAAGGGGGCTTTGGGAAAAAAATTAGAATAAGTCCAAATGAGTCATATACAACTAGGATATTACATCTCAACTAAAAACCTTAAAGCAATAGGTTATGAATCATATCTTAGTATATAATACACTTCATCTTTATGATTCTTTCCAATGTGGGATTATCCCACTTGTAAATTTTCAACATTTAATAATGATTTGGTTTCTCAGTAATTGGTTGTTAGTTTATTTTCTAAATTAATTAGGGATAAGAAAGATTAGACTCCTGGTGTTTAATAAAATGACAGAAAGAATATATATGTCCCTTTGATAAGTACTAACTAATTTATTTACTTCTCATGATTGTACTAGTAAAATATGATTTTTTTTATTGCTACATGTTTTAATAGAGAATTTTGGTGGTAACAGAATAGCCCAGTCCCCTATAAGGGAAAGTTGTTAAATGATATAAGATGTAAAATGATGTTATAATATTATTGATGTTGAAACCACTTAGTCAATGTAAGTTGTAGTGTTCAACCTGAAAATAAGAATGTAATCTCAAATTATCAATCTCAATTATTTAGGAATTTTTTTGAACATGTGATGATTCTTTGCAAACTTTCCTTTATTCTTACATTATATTTGTAAAATCATAGCAAGCTTACATGCAACTTCCATTTTAAAATGAAGATAATGAAGCTTGTAATGAAATTTATTAATAAATATCGTGTTTTTTATTTTTCTGTTGTCACTTATACGCAATTACTTCTAGTGATGGAAGCTTTAAACCATACGAACGATTCTAATGATTATGTAGAAATAAATAAAAAGGATCAAGTATGAAATAATGCCATAGAGAGGCATTTAATCTCATTAATGATTGAAGAAATGAAAAAGAAAAATCGAACAATTACTACCTTTTTTAAATCCAGTTGAAAGAATATTGAGGCAATTCTTTAAACAAAGTTCAGCAAAGAGAATATTGATGCTTAATTAAAGAACAAATATAATGTAATAAGGTTAGATTGAAGAGTTTAAATAACTTTCTTAAGGAAACAAGAATCGATTACAACTCCTTCATTAGTAACGTAATGCTACATATGAATGTAGGAAAAATCTATTTAAGGTAAAAATACATTTATCATTTTTTTTACTCATATACACTGTTCATTATTATAGGTGCATAAAATGGTTCACATATTCAAGAAAAATGATGCAAGGATTTTTTACACTTGTTTCATATTTTTTGAGATACAACTGCAATTTGTTTGCAAGCACTTTCATTAATAAAATCGATATCGAGTAGTACAAAAGAGAAATATAGAATTGATGGTGATGAGGCTTATGCATTCAATGAAAAAATATATCAAGTTGCAAGTTCTTCTTTTAAAAGAAATCTCTTAAGAAGAAGAAGGCAAAGATGGCATACTCTAACATTATAGAAAAGATCTTAATTACGATTAGTGAATAATCAAAAAGAAAAAATGATTTACTTAAGAAAAACTACCCTTAACAACATACACTATAAATGATGGACTTAAAGCTTCATCAGTTATTTAAGAGATTAATATAATGATGGAATGTTTAAATTCCTTACATAATTTAGGTGTCGAGGGTGTGTAATATGGAAAAACAGTAAAGGCTTTACATGATTCTCCAGTTTTTTAGGGAGATTTTTACGAAGATATAAAATGTGAAGAAGAAAATTTTGATTGCATATCTTTAGTTATTTTTTTTATGTTATTGCATATTAAAGTCTTATTGGTTCAACATGTTTATATTTAGAACTATTTTATGGTTTAGACATTTTATCATATTTTTTGTATGAATATTTGGTGTGAACCTTTTGACATAATGTTTTATATGAACTTTTTAAATTTATGTTAACTATTATGATGTTTCATAATCGTTTTAGCATTTATATTTAAATATCTTTATCGATTATTAATGTTGATATTGTATATAGATGCTCTCTTTATCGAACTTTGAATCAAATTCAAATGATGAACTAATGAAGGTAGTTATTATTTCTCTAGTTAAAAAAGAGAATAAATATTTTTATTTACATAGGCAACCATGTGGAATATTTGGTCTATCAGGTTATGATTGGATATTTAAGTTTTTGAATGAAAATTGTACAAGGATTTGTGAGAACTTAAGAATGAATAAGATATTTTTCTTAAGCTTTATGTATTAAATTGAAGAGTTTACGAAGCTTAAAGCCAATAAGTCATTTGACTATGGAGGAACAAATTGTAATTTTCTTAATAACTATAGGGCATAGTGAGACAACTAAGGTCGATAAAGAGCTCTTTAAACATTCAACCTAGACATTTTCAAAGTATTTTCATAAAGTCCTATATGCATTTAATCATAATACAAAATGTCATTACTTCGTCATCCTTTGCCAATATGCCTTCTAAAATTTAGCATAATTCAAAATATTTTCCATATTTTCATATCTATTCATATAATTAAGTAATGTTTTTATTATACCCTTATATTCAATTAACTATTTTAATAATACAATTTTTTAAGGATTTCATTGGAGCAATAGAAGGTACACATATTGATGCATGTGCTCCAACCAATAAACAAATACTATATAGAGGTAAAAGAACTGATCCAACCTTAAATATTACATATTGTTGCTCAATTGACATGCATTTCACATGTGTAATGTTTGGATGGGAAGGTATTGCAAATGACTTTCAAGTTCTTTAAGAAACAGTAACAAGTCTAACAAATCAGTTTCTTATGCCTTCACTAGATATTATATTATTTTAAATAAATAAAGTAATTACAATTAATTTTTAATAGCTTTATGTTAATATCATGTTCTTTATATATTAAGTAAGTTTTACTTGGTTGATTCGAGCGACACTAATATGCTCGGATTTTTTACCATATCAAGATGAGAGATGTCATTTACAATATTATATAGGAAGACGAAGAACTCAAGGTCCACAAGAATTGTTTAACTATAGGCATTCTTCATTAAGAAATGTTATATAAATATTTTTTTTACATTATAAAATTAGGATTTTCTATACTTTTAAACATGCCCAGTTATGATACGAAGAAATAGAAAAACATTATTTTTACTTATTATATACATTTTCATATTTATAATTAAGTAAAGTATAGCTCAATTACAATAAAATAAAGAATTTAATAATGAATTAACCTTAAAAGACAAAATTATCCATAATCTATAAGGTTTTTCTTTAAACTTTTCTTGAACTAAAAGAAATAGATTTTTTATCAAATCTAAAAATAAAAATAAAAACCAAAAATTAAAGTTGAAACAAATATCACAAATTTACCATTCCATTGATTATAGGATTTCTTTTTCTTATTTTCCGGTTCTTTAGAATTCGAAATTGGCGGGAAGTATGTACCACTTGTGAAACGAGGGCGTTCTATAAGTGAGTTATGTCATGCAAATTCACAAAAGAAACTATTTCATGGACTCAAAAGCCCTAACGCTAATTCAACGTTAAACAAGTGTGAGTACCAATTTTGCAAGGTTAGCAATCTGAATCAAGGATCAAGGACGATGCCAAAAGTATTTTCTGAATCAGAAGAAGTGCTTATTTGTCTAAGGTATGGTAAAGTCTTCGAAACATTTGAAGATTTGGTTTTTGGATTTTTGTTTCTTAAAATTGCTCAACTCAAGTATCCTGTTGTCTCTTTAAAAGTGCGAATACGATGTTACCTTGGTTCTTCTGTGCCTCCGTTGGATGCAAAATGTTTTATTTTCAATATTACGTGCCTTTATGTTACATGCAGATATCTATATCTACTTGTCAAATTTCCATTCTGCTACTATGTGTAGTAGCTATTACTGCTATATCCAACTATTTATTTGGTGAGTTTTTCTTCAGCATATAATATATTTAATGTGACGTATGAATCTAGTTCACCTAATATAATTGCAAAAGATGCAACAATTATTGTGATTTGGCATTTAGCTGTTGCTCACTGCTCAACTAGTAGATTTTTAACTACAACAAACTAAATTTTGATTGTCGATAATATTGTAGTTAGCCTGGCATTTTGGTGTATCTGTGATCTCAGTTCTGATTGGTTTCCTCAACTTGCGCTTTGTAAAACCACCATATGGTACAATTTTATTTATACATTCCCCTAACTTCACTCTTTCATTTATTATCTACACAGCAGAGAGGATAAAAGCAAATGCTTTCTGTTGCCTGTTATGAAAAAGAAAGACGTTGGTGCTTGTGATGTTTGTAAGAGAAATTACATATTCTTCTGCAAATTGTTATCATCTTCTGTTTAGTTTAGATGGTTTCTATTTGTAATCATTACAATTTTGCACGTCAGAGTCATTTATTCTCCTTCAATGCTCCTGCAATTATACTGACTGGGATATGTTAAAATAATGCACAAGTATGATGATTTCATTAAAATCAAATACAAGATTTCGTGCATATGTGGAAAACCTTTCAAACACTTTTCTTTACTTGAGAATATGACAATGGAAATCCAATGGTTAAATGTTTCACAATGATATCCACTGTACCAAAGAATCTCTGAATGTCATCTGTGAGAAGTTGGTGTTGATTTTTCGCAAACATTACTAAGCAACATTGTGCTATCTACTTTCGCCTACAAAGTTATACAAGTTCACTACCTGAAATTTTGATGTATTTAGGATTGCTTCTTGTGGCAACTTTTGTTAGAAACAGTCATGAGCCCAACAACAATGAGCCTGGAAATAGGCCATCTAGTGATAAGAGGCCCTTTTTGGTTTACAAGCGCAGGTAGAAGGATGTGACAAAGGGGGACCTGTAATTACATTTAGCATTTTGTAGGACAGTGACGGTTTATTATACCTATAGACAACTAGTTGGAAATATTCCTATATGTATCAAGCTAGGAATAAGGAGAGTATCTTTTTTTAAAGTTTGTTGTGAACTGCCTTTGGCTTGGGAGGATTGCTATTAGTATCCTTGTTACTCTGTGTTTTGCTATCAATATACTACTTGTTTTGGTTATCTAAGTTTCACTTGCTCCTTACTCCATCAATTTGGTGCTGTGAGTGTGGAGATAAACATCGAATGACAAACACTCGAATGGAGTCTAGAATGGAAATGGTGGAGAGGACGCTAGGGCATTAGAGCAACGCCTTGGTGGTCTGGGTGTTGAAGTGGTTGAGGGAAAGCAAAAGGTGGAAGACCAACTATCTGAGATTAAAAGCTTACTGATGACTATTTTGAAGGGAAACACCATGGAGGAAACTGGGTCTAAAAGCTCGGGAGCAGGCAACAAAAGCATAAAATCAGTAAAGCCAGTTTCAACCAAGATAAAGACTAAAATGGTTTCTGTGGAAGACATTCAGATATCTACCAAGAAGATTGAGTTGTCAAACTTTAATGGCAATGACCCACTCAGCTAGGTGAGGAGAGTTGAGCAGTACTTCCAGATTCAATGCATGCCGAAAGAACAGAAGGTGACCTCGACTCTGGTTTGCATACAGGGGTCATGCCCTACATTGGATGATGTGGTTACATGAAAGGAAGCCATTGCAGGGTTAGGGAGACGTTTGTCAAGAAATTCTCGCACGGTTTAGAGGGGCATTAGCTTCGAATTCATATGAAATGTTGGCAACTACTAGGCAAGAGGGGCCGGTGGATGAGTACATCAGAGATTTCGTGGATAAATCGACGCAGATTCAAAGGTTGCCTGAAGCAGCGTTTACTAGGCCATTTTTGAATGGGTTAAAGGAATGGATTAGAGCAAGGATAAGAACTCAGGAGTTTGGTGATTTACACAAAACCATGAACCTCGCTCGTGAGATTGAACTTGAGATAGAGATCCTGGGAAAGAAGAAGATTGGTTGGGATGAAGGGAGAAATGAGGGATATGGGCTAGGTGCAAAAACAGGGGGTATATTTTAGCTTACTACAATAAAATCCAACATCACTAGTACTTTGGGCCAAAAGACAAATTTATTGCCAAGCCCAAATACACGATTTGTCACTTATAAGTCAAACAACACACAGAACACTACAGGGGGCTCACTTAACAAATCCAGCGGATTATCTGCAACTGGATTAAGAGGAGTACGTCGTTTATCACAAGCTGAAGTAAACAACCTTCGGGCTCGTGAGTTATGTTTTCGCTGTCAGTAGCCATATGGATCGCTTCATTGATGCTCTAACAAGACTCCACAAATAGTGATTTTATGGGAAAACGAAAAAAGTCAGATTGAAGAAGCCGGTGAAATGCTCAATGCCTAAGAGATAGTAGAGATGGAAGAAGCAACGGCTGATACCCAGAACCTAAAGCTACTATGATTTGGGTTATCTGGAAGTAATTTAGCTTGTACTAAGGATGAAAGGAAAGATTGGAGATAAAGAAGTTGTGGTCTTAGTGGATAGTGGTGTAAGCCACTGCGTTGTGGCGAGAACAGTAGTAAACATGCTGGGAATACCAATTAAAGAAACCCCTCGCTTTGATGTCAAATTGGGTGATGGGCAACGAAGGGGAACGTGTGGGTTATGCCGAGTTGTTCCTATTTCTATTGAATCAGAAGAGTACAGGTTGGACTACTATCTATTCCCTGTAAGTGGGGTAGACTTAATTCTAGGAATTTAATGGTTAGAGACACTTGGGGACGTGAAAGCTAATTGGGCGAAATTAACCATGGAGTGCATGCGGGACGATAAAAAAATATTGCTTAAAGGTGATGAAACCTTACTGTCCAAGTCGGCTTCATGTCGAGCCCTACAAAAGTCAATTGAAGTGGACCTCGCCTTCCTGTTGTGGCCATTGACGGCTAAATCACTTGAGTTAAATATCGACTGTGAGTATCAAAAACAGAAAGTGGAGTTACAAAGAGTGTTGAAGAAGTTTAAGTACATCTTTCGAGAGCCGATTGAATTACCTCCATGTCGTGTAGTTGATCATGCAATTCCATTATTGCTAGGCACTTTAGCTGTTAGCGTGCGCCCTAATCATTATGGGCATGTGCAGAAAGACGAGATCAAGCGGCAGGTCGTTGACATGTTAGCTACCGAAATTATCCAGCCAAGTACAGGGCCTTTTTCTAGCCCCGTAGTACTTATTAAAAAGAAAGATAGCAGCTGGAGGTTTTGTGTTGACTATCGAGAGCTTAACAAGGTAGCCATATCAGATAAATACCCGATACTAGTGATTCAAGAGTTACTTGATGAGTTGCATAGAGCGTGATACTTCTCTAAGGTGGATCTTAGATCTGGCTACCATTAGATCCGAGTTAAAGAGGAGGATGTACCCAAAACTGCTTTTTGAACTCACTTGAGGCATTACGTGTTTAGAGTCATGCCTTTTGGGTTGAAGAATGCGCCTGCAACGTTTCATGCTGTGATGAATGATTTGCTGCGCATTGGGTTGAGGCGTTATGTGTTGGTCTTCTTTGACGACATATTGGTTTATAGCTAAAATTGAGCCACTCACTTGGTGCACTTAGAGACCGTTTTGAAGTGTTTACAAGAGCATCGCTTTACCATTAATCACAAGAAAAGTCAGTTTGGGCACACAAAAATTAAGTATCTTGGGCACGTCATTTCTGAAGAGGGAGTTTCCACGGATCTGGTGTTAAGGTGGCCTCGCTTGTTCAAAAGTCAACCAAAGCAGTAAGAGTTTTTCTAGGACTGTCGAGATATTACCGAAGGTTTATACACAATTATGGGCAGACTACATGGCCACTTACCAACTTATTAAGGAAAGAGGAAGTTCAAACCTTTCGCTGGACAGCAGAGGCGCAAGAGGCATTCTTAGCCTTACAACAGGTGCTAACATCAGCCCCGGTATTAATTCTGCTATATTTTACCAAGCCTTTTGTCTTAGAATGCAATGCATCTAAAGAGGGAATAGGGGCTATCCTTATGCAGCAGCAGATGCTGATAGCTTTTTATAGCAAAATTATAGCTCCGAGGAACCTATCAAAGCTAACATATGAGAAGGAGCTTATGGCCTTGGTGATGGCTATTCGACATTGGAGATCATGCCTTGTGGGGAGGAAGTTTACTGTAAGAACATATCATAGTAGTTTGCATCATCTGCTTCAACAGCAAATCACTAGGGATGGCAATTTCAGCTCGACTCGGCCCGTTTTTGGCCTTTGTTGGACTGGTCATGGGCCTCCATGGTCTGCCCCGGCACAACAGAATTGGGTTGCCAAGTTGTTAAGGTATGAGTTTGAAATTGAGTACAAGCCTGGAAATCAAAATAAGGCTGCCAATGCTCTGTAAAGGCAGAATGAAGAGGTTCAATTGGCAGTAGTTACCTTGCCGATATGGACGTAGTGAGACAGTTTAGATGCAAAAATGAACGCTAACAAGAATTACCAGCAATTGAAAGTAAAGGTTCTACAAAATCCTTCTGTCCATGCGCACTACAAAGTAATCAATAATAGATTATTTTTCAATGGGCATTTAGTGTTGCCTGTCTCTTCTAAGTGGATATTGAAATTAATTGCTGAATTTCATTGCACACCACAAGGAGGGCATTTGGGGGCTTATAGAACCTATTGATGCTTGGCTACGAATGTTTATTGGCCAGGAATGATGTGGTTGACTGTTTGACATGCCAACACAACAAGTATGAGACGTTGTCCCCGGCCGACTTGTTATAGCTTTTGCCAATACCGGAGCGAATTTGGGAGGATATATCGATGGACTTCATTACGGGTATGCCTCGGTCCTATGGAATGGAATGCATATTTGTTGTTGTTGATAGACTTAGTAAGTATGCTTAATTAATGGGGCTAAGACATCCTTATACGGCTAGAAGTGTATTGGAAGTTTTTATGAGGGAAGTGGTCAAACTACATGGAATCCCACGTTCCATTGTGAGTGATCGTGACTCCATTTTTATGAGTCGCTTTTGGAAGGAGTTGTTTCAGAGTTGGGGCACCAAACTTAAGATGAGTTCAGCCTATCACCCGAAAACCGATGGACAAACTGAGGTGATTAATCGTTGTTTGGAGACATACTTGTGTTTTTCTGCTGAGCGACCGAGAGGATGGGGAAAATGGTTGTACGCGCTGAATTTTGGTATAACACCAATTTTCAGGGTGCTACCAATGACGCTCCATTTGCTTTAGTATATGGCAGACCACCCCCACCTTAATTAAGTATCTTTCGGGAGAGTTTCGAGTGGAAGCAGTAGAGAAAGAGCATGCTGACAGCTCGAAAAATTTAAAACAATTGCAATATCATTTGTCTAAGGCTCAAAAACAAATAACTCAGGCAACTAATAAACACAGGCGGGATTTGGAGTTTCAGAAGGGGATTTGGTGTTCGTCAAGATCATGCCCCATAGACAAATTTCAACTTCGCAACGAGTCTATCAAAAGCTGAGTCCACGCTTTTATAGATCTTTCAGAGTTTCACAACGAATTGGAAATGTTGCATATCGCCTTGACTTACCCAAAACAGCTAGGATCCATCTTGTTTTTCACATTTCCCAGCTCAAGAAGGTGACTGGAAATCATTTGGCATTAGTGGAATTGCCGAAGGATTTGATGGTTGAGGCTGAAGGATTTTATCCTACAGCTATTTTAGATACGCAAGAATTGGGCAAAAATGCTTTTCCCTGTCACCTCTTGTTGATTCATTGGGACGGAAAGAACGCCGATGAAGCTTCCTAGGTAACTTGCTCATATTTTCATGGACAGTTTCCTCACTCAAACCTTGTGGACAAGGTTTGTTTTCAGAGAGCGGGATTTATTAGCAACAATCATGAGCCCAACAGCAATGAGCCCGAAAATAGGCCATCTAGTGATAAGAGGCCCTTTCTGGTTTACAAACGCAAGCAGAAAGATGCGACAAAGGAGACCTGTAACTACCTTTGGCATTTTGCAGGACAGTAACGATTTATCATACCTATAGGTAGCTAGTTGGAAATATTCCTATATGTATCTAGCTAGGAATAAGGAGACTATCTTTTTTGGAAGTTTGTTGTGGACGGTCTTTGTCTTGGAAGGATTGCTATTCGCATCCTTGTTACTCTGTGTTTTGCTATCAATATACTACTTGTTTTAGTTCTCTAAGTTTCACTTGCTCCTTACTTCATCAATTTCACATTTTCAATTCTGCAACTATGAGACGTTTTTTTAGATAGTGATCTATTATATATGGAGGGAGAGGAATAAGAGAATCTACAAAAAAGAAGAGTAATATAAATATGAGTTTATCGAGACAATAGTTAACTTGATTAGAGAGACTATGATAAATAAAGGAAAGCTAAGAACTCAGACCGATATGATTGATTTAATTGTTTTTGTGATTATCAAGTGTACGGTTCTAAAAGTGTAGTAGTTCTTGTTTAAAATTTTTTGATATTTTTGTAAAGGATTGTCTAAAAGTTTTTCAGCTTTAAATTTTAAAAAGAAAAAGTGAGGTCTCAGATGGCCTGGAGATGAGCAGAAAACAGGTGGGCTGATCTTTGGATTTTGCCTGCCGTCCTATTGAATGACTTCATGCGTTCAGGCGATTATTAACTGTTACTAGAGATTTGTCTTAGCTCTACAATATTTACATGATATTTTCCGGATCTCAAATCTTCATTTGCATGCGTTTCGATTCCGTGGCATGACGTAGAAGTGCTGGTCATGGCGTCTGGAACCTCGCATCTAAGTTGCCCGTTTCTCACAATATCATTTTAACAATCAAGGTACTAGATTGTTGTTGTTCTCAGATCAGGGGATTGACCATCGCCCTGTGAAAGTTGCTTTTGTTGATCAAAACCCTGTGGAGTTTGATATTCCTGTGATCCTAAAATTCCAGAGCTTCCCTTTAGAAGAAACCAAATTGTCATCACCAAGGAACTCCCATGAAAACCACTTCTCAATTGTTCGATGTGTATCATGTACCACAACATCTACAGTGTTTCCCGCTCTTGCTATCATGCTAGCTGTGTAGATAGAAGCCATCCGACCCGGTGCCTCCAGTGAGTGTCCGCTTGGTCCATCCACAACTATTACATCCCACTTAAGCTGATAAACTTCTAGTGGTAAATTTTTCAGTGCAAGTTTGCATGTTGAATTTTGTAGTATTCCTGACCTAGGAGCACAGGCTGTGCTTTTCCTTGCATGCTTAAGCAGCTTGTAAGCCTCTTTTGAAGGTATCCGGTGTTCAACCTTGTAGATTCGGGTATTGTTGAATTGCTCTTTGATTGAACTTATCTTCTCAGGATCATCCTCTAGAAAGATGGTGATTCCGCCTGAGTTGATGGAGGAGAGCTTCATGTACTGTGGCTCCAGTCCAAAGATGAGAAGGTTGCACGGGACTTTTTTTTTTATGAGATTGGATAGAAGTTTAAATTCCATTTCTGTTAGATTGGCAGAAGTATTATGTTGAGTTCGTAGGTTGCTAAGCCTATGTGATGGCACATTGTCACAAGCTGGAGAAGGAGGGGAACATTTTTGTTGTGAAGTATGCAAAGCAGGCAATGGAGAGGAAGAGGTTGAAGTGGTGATTGCAAGCCTAAGAAGTCTAAGGATTGAGATGGTTGATAAAATGAAAACAAGCAAAAGAATATTTCTTCTTCCAGGAACTTTCATACCTTGAATGGCTCTGAAATATTTACGGCCAGTTGGCAGATGGACTTCTGCTTCGGGTGAACTTGGGGATGGAAACGTAACTAGAGGAGCTACAACAAAGCGGTGATGAGGTACTTCTGGGGGCATGTTTCTCTCTTGCCCTGTCTTTCAGCACCACCCTGCTAAAAACACATACCCTCTGGAGCTACAGGTGGGGTTTCAAGCGACCCTTTATTGTTATGATCTCTTCCTACAGTGTTCTCTTGAGTGAGGAAGAAGGAAAGGAAAGTACACTTTACTTTTGTTTCAAGTTTTATGTACAATTGAGCTGTCAGCTTGGCACCTAATTGCTGTGCTGACAATGTTCTAATTCACAAATCAAAGCTGCACATATGTTTTCACTTGGTAGTTTGTTTTCCATCATTTCGTTTTGGGATAGTTACGTGTGTTTATATTTCCTTTTCTATCACCGTTTGGTGGGCATGAGTGAAGTTGAAGAAGCGTATTCGCTATTGGGTGGTTGCAGGGCCTCTTTTACTGGATTTAGATTACATGGAACACGCCTATAACGTATTTGATTTACATCATTGTCAAGAGTGCCGTGATGTCCTATTGAAACTGAAATTTCGCTACTTCGAGTACTTTAGTTTGTAACTTGCTAACAGCTCAAAGTGAAATACTGTTATGCTTCTGTAGGAATAATTTGAAGCAAGTTTTCTAGGAGCTTTTCAACTTAAAAGGTTGAAGGTTTGAATTGTATTGTAATGAGAAAGATTATAATTTATTCAATATGTATTTAAAAATAGTGACAACAGGTTTTATTAAAAAAAAAAAGCACGTCTTACTGATTAGTAGGCCTTGCTTGAAGCGATTGGCAGGGCCTGCAGGGTGTTTCTACTCTGAAATTGAGCGCAAGTTATTCATTGCTATAATCACGCAGCTCTCTAGAAGTGGTTTACTGGTCTAGTTTCAGATGTATGGTGCTTCCTAATAAGGGACTTTAACTGATGGCGGACTTGGACTTGTTAGGCATCTTTAGTATAGTTTATGAAGTTTAATCACCTATACTATAATCAGAATCCTTTTCTTAGACCTTGAATTAATGTTTTAAAATTCGGACAGAAAGTTAAACGGATAAGGTAAGAAATTTAAGATTTAAAAAGTTTAATCGTTATTGTACGTCCTAAAATTGATTAAATATTATATTAAATTAAATTAAAGAATTTAAGATATGATTGAAATAGATTGTTCTCACTTATTGAAACTTTTGAAGTTTAATTGAAAAAAGATATTGTTAAATAAAAATTAATCGATTTATTTTAGTTTATAAGAACTTATTTATTTATAAAAATTGACTAATTAATTAATAAATTAATAAATCAAGAGTTATTAAAGTAAAGGGTCAATTAAAAAAATCTCAAACTTTACTCAATTTTATAATTATAGTCCGAACTTTAAAAAGTAGCAATTAAGTACTCAAACTTTCAATTTTTTTTAAATTCTAGTCCAATCTTAATATTTCTGTTAGCGTTTTGACGTGGCTTGCCACATCAGATAGAAATCCTAAACACTTATACACGTCAGACTTAATTAAGTTTAACTAAACTACGTCGTTTTGAAATTAAAATCCTTAAATCATACTATTTCATGTTGGTGTGAGACACCAATGACACTTTATCATACTGGTACAAGACGACAACAATACAGTTTCTAACAATTTGAATGAAATCCTAATTTGCCACCCTATGCCCTCTTTTTTTATATGTGAGAACGAACTGCTTTAAGGTGATAAGTTGTTATTTTTGTGCTAACTTTGGATATAATCTTTTTAATGTGTTGAAATTTTTATTTAAAATTAATGAACTTGTTTCTTAATTGTTTTCTGATGATTTTCAACACATAGGAGAAGAATTTGAATAAAAAAGAAGTAAGAAAATAAAAGCAATTCAAATTTCCAACTGGCAGAAAATAATTGACTAAGTTTGTGCACGTGCAAAGGAAAAAATTATTTGCAGAATCTGATTTAAATACATATTCGATACACTTAAGATTTTTATTATTTAGTGAATCAAGTT
>JANQBM010000006.1:36074976-36094911 GCA_025594535.1 Erythroxylum domingense
CAACTTTTTGTATAAAATTGTATTCTGAAACAACTTAAGTGTATTTCTAAATGTGAAAGGGGCCAAATGGCTATTGTAAACAATTGTGTTGATTCAAAATAGTTATGAAATAAATTGGGCCCGATTTGGTTATGGATTTTTTTGCGTATCATGTGTGTGGTTTAAAAAAAAATATTTATACCGATTTTTTGAGTGATTGAGTGCATTAGCACGCCACCTTCGCGGGGCACGAGTTCGGACATCACCCATCGATGTCGGGTTTGGGTCTTGCGGGAGTGGGGTGCTACACCAAACATATGTTCTTCACTCCAAAGATGGTCTTTCTACATAAGGGTTTCATCCTCCTTCAAAATGGAGGCTTAATGATGTTTAAATAGTCAAGAAACCCTAAGTTTAATAAAGCCCCGCATATTGTCTCAGATTATGATTCCCACGATCGTAGGAATTAGCCACAGAACACTTCCTCTTTTCTTTTCCTCTTGATTTCTAACTCAATTTTCAAGTTACTTCATCTTCCTTCATACAAAAAAATAGTCAATTCTTACCCTAAATTAACATCAAACATAAAAGAACAATAATGGAAATCAAACTAAACAAAAATATACAAAATAGATCCTAAATTACAACAATAATCAACAATTATGCAAGAAAACACATGCTAATTACCTAGAAAAATATAACCTAATGCACACCTACCAGACGTCTTAGAACAACATGGCAAGCATCCATCTCTACTACATCACAAAGAACTTCTGCCTTGTAAGTTTTCCGTAATGATAAAGGCAATCTGCATTTCTCCGTTATCTTCATGCTTGGGCCTTTCTTGATTCAACCAATGTTGTATGGGGCCGAATGTGGTTCGGTTTTCAGTTTAAAATGCTCCACTAATCTCCTAGACACCAAATTCTCACAACTACAACTATCAATCACAAGTTTACAAACTTTAGCATTAATGGAACATCTACCTTTAAAGATGCATTTGCATTGTGATTATCCAATTGAGTGGGTATGTAAAACTGCCTCTTGATTACACACACTACCTCATCTCCATCTTCTTCAGCTACCTCATAATCACCCTCTTCTTCGGCCTCTTCTTCAAGGTACTCGTCATTTTCTTCTCGTTGAGTGATATTAGCAAATTTATGTCTTGGGCAATCACTAGATTTATGTCCTAGTTTATTGCAGTTGAAACATCGAATGCCCTTGCTTGTTTAAACCTTCTCTTTTCCCTTTGGCTCAACTTTCTTCGACTCAGGATCTTTATTCTTCAACTTTAAGGTGGGAAGGTTGGAACTATTTGGGACAACTTTGCTCTCTGTTTCAAGTTTTCTATTCATAGGACTTCTCGGATACCTTCTATTCTTCACCACTCTTTCAACCTTTAAGGCTAAATTTTGTGCTTGATCCATGGACCAAATGCTTTGCATGCCCAATTGATCTTGAACAGCGTAATTCAGTCCATTCACATATCGAACGACTTGTTGATCCTCCATATCATTGAGATGGCATCTAGATTGTAATCGTAGGAACTCTTCAATGTAGGCAGCAACACTACGCGAGCCTTGATGGCAATTCTGAAATTGCTGAAAATGAGTTTGCTCATAATCATAAGGTAAGAAACGCTCTTTCAAAAGTTCTTTCATTCGTGCCCAATCCCTTACAACAGATTGCCCCCTCAATCAAAACTATTATTGATGGCGTTGCCATCGTGCACCAGCCCCACCCTTCAATTTGTAGGCCACGAAGTCTACTTGTCGTTCAGGTTCTACTTGCATGATATCAAAGAATCTCTCTACTTCGTACATCCAATCAAGGAACTGTTCAATGCCAACAACTCCATTAAAAGTAGGGAGATCGGCTTTTATTTTATAAGTCATGGTGTGGGACTGCTCTCCTTGGCTAAAAATCTTGCACAAATTCTCCTTCAAATCCTTCCTCAAGGCCATCTAGCGATTGTATTGAACCTTCCTCTCTTCTAATCTGCACACGCATAGAGGAAGAGGAGCTGCCCTTGTTGCTTAAGGTGCGGGAGCATTAGCTTGCCACCCTCTTACCATCTCAGTCAAATTCTCCAGGCTCCTTGTTAAAGTTTCTATGCGTTGTTCCATGCGAACATGCCAGTCATCTTGATTTCCTCCTTGCCCAGCCATCTCACAACTACTCTGATACCACATGATATAGGACAAGCATCGAATGGGCCATGATGTCGTTCACAAAAACAAAAAATTCAGAATATTCAAGTCTGGGTTAACCACTTACACAAGAACCAATTATATCAAAACTTATCTTCCAAAATTTCTTAATACAATGCTTTTTATAGATTATTGAAATACTAATTATACTCTAATTAGGAAACTAAATCTGAATAGGAAAACTAATTCTACTTGGAATAGGAAACCTAAATCAATTTGAAAAATTAATCATACTAAGAATAGGAAAGATAAAATTTAAAAATAGGAAGAAGAAAAATAAAAATAAATCATGATATATACTTAGGACTTTTACTTGTTATTCTCTTGGTCCTCCATCAGGACCCTCTTACTATCTCATGTTTTCCTTATACTTAGTACTCATGTTTTACCTTAATCAAATTATCTTTTAACTCAAATTTTATTCCAGTACTCTTTTGCAGTATCGTAGCTTAGAAGTATATTCTCTAAATTTTTCAAAGCCCACTTATATCGTTGATAAGAGGCCAAACATAATATTAGGAGAATTCCTCCCTAGCACGCTCGAATTTCAGGTTGATCATAAAAGTGATCAACAGCAAGAATTGAACACTAGTTAAGTGCAATTTACCCTCCTTAACAAAATAGTATTATAAAGAGGGAAAAAATATAATGATTATGGAGATGACTAGGTGCTTGATTCATAAAAAGGATAGCTACAAAAGTTTTGAGTTGAGGTTATAAATACATCTTTTTTTTTTTTTTGCTAAATAGATTGCTAAAAAAAGCTTTATGAAAAAAGACCCCATTTGAGGCATGTTTGGCTACATACCAAGGATATTTAATATGAGAACATTTGGTTGTTTGTATTTCTCTTATATTCCTTAAATTAAGAAAGACAAATTGGAAAAAAAAGTAGAACCAAGGATTTTTGTAGGCTACAACTTAGTATCAGAATGATCTATATGATCTATTCACCAAAAGCAACAAATTGATTTCTAATAAGGATGTCTAATTCTTTGTGGTAGAATTGGACCTAGGAAAATAACAAGAAGCTTGAGTTTTAAGAGAAGAATGATGATGTTGAGAAAACCCATTTGGGTAACCATATTATCCTTTTAAATTTATCAAAAGCATAATATCACTGTAATAGAGTGTGCAAAATATGAAGAATCTCAATATATGAGAAAAAGATAGTTACAACAAAGAAGGAACTTAAGATGATTAAAAAGAACCAAATATGAAAGTTAGTGATAGTTACAATGAAGAAGGAACTTAAGATGATTAAAAAGAACCAAACAGTAAAGTTAGTGGACAAATCTAAATATAAAAAAGCTATAAGAGTCCTGTAGGTTTATAAGACCAAGTTCAACTATGATGGCTTTGTGAATAAATACAAGGCAAAACTGATTTTTAAGGGATATTTTCAAATATTTTAGGTAGATTTTCTTCAAACTTTTTACACCAGATGAATGTCATGTCATTCTTTCCCAATCATCACTTGAAAGAGTTTTGTGGAACAACCTGAAGAATTTATTATTCAAGGACAAAGAGCGAAGGTGTATTTATTAAAAAAGTGTTGTATAGTTTAAAATAGGCACGAAGGGCCTATAACAAAATCAATGCACATTTGGTAAACTTAAGCTTTAAAAAGAGTCTAAATGAATTTACTTTATATATCATGAAGGTTGATAATGAAATGATTGTGGTATCTGTGTATGTTGATGATCTACTTGTTACAGGAAGTAGTAAGTAGTTGATTAACAAGTTTCAAGAAAAAATGAGAGATGTATTTGACATGACTGATCTTGAGAGGATGACATTCTTTTTTGATATATAGGTACAACAAAAATAAAAATAAAATATTTATATGCCAACAAAAATATGTAAAGTCCTCAGTAAGTTCAATAAGAAAGAGTGTAAGTTAACAATAATTCTAATGAATCACTGAAAAGGTTGATGAAGGGTTATATAAGAGCTAAAAAGACTAACTGAAACAAGGTTCAGGTAGTGATTGATTAGATGCATCGATTATATGAGTAACACCTTAAGCTATTGTTTTTAGCTTTAGTTCTAGAATTCTTTTTCGTGGTATTTTAAAAAATAGGAGGTCATAGTTCAATCCATTGATTATATTGCTAATCAAGCCCTCCAAATTAGGAGGTGAAAGCTCAATCCATTGATTATGTTGTTAATTAAGCCCCCTAAATCAGAAAACCCATGACTGATTTGTGTATAGAACAAAAACAAAGTACACAAATTTTTGTGAACAACCAAACTACCAATTGTTAATAATCCAATGTTCCATAGAAAAACAAAACACTTGAAGATAAAGTTTTATTTTTCAAGGAAATAACAAATGAAAGGAGAAGTAAAGAATTTCTATTGCAAAACAGAGAATCGAGTGATGGCATTCTATTAAAGGCACTTCCTAGATTTAAATACTGAAGGCAAAAACTAGTATGTAGCTCTAGAATCAAAGAGGAGTATTGATTAGCTGACTCATAAATTTGTAATGGGACTTCTAAAATTGTATTACACATACAGAGTTCTGACATGTTGTATCCTAGACTTATAGAGTGCACCAACCAAATTTGTAATGTCAAATTGATGATAAAAGTCCATTTTTCAAGAGTTCTTTCATTGTATAAATGCTCTTTCAACACATGGACCAGACATTCAACCAAAATCAACTTTGGCGCAAGCGCATAAAAGTAAAAGCAAGTTGGTAAATTCTAACTTGTTTCAATCAAAAAGTTGCATTGCATTACTAAGTGGAGTATGCAAGCCAACTTCCACAAAACATGAAATTCCTTAGTTTGGACTAAGTTCTAAAATGATCCCTGTGGCTTGGAGCCTAAGACGTCTGACTTGGGCTTAACATGTCAAGTTCACTGTCTGTTGTATAAAATAATTTTGGTGCTTATCTAAAAGGATATCTGTACACATCTCCACATTTTCTCTTATAAGTTTCACCAAAAATGACTCTCAGAATTGCAGGAAAAAACATGACAGAATACAGCAATGAGGTTTTTAATCACAAAGCATAAACATCGTCTCCTGAACAGCAATCTTGTTTTGTTTTTGTTTTTTCCGAAGTGTTCTACTTTCTAAATTTCTAACTGGTATTAGCCAACTTTGTTTATTCAGTCCTCTCCTTACTCCTCCAGAGCAATGGCATTTAGAAGGAGGTTCTCGTAATGTTAGAAAGATTTTTCTGCATAACTGGTGCATAGCATTAGTCTCTCTATCATAATTTTCAAAATCAAATATTTTTCACAATAAAGAAAATCAAATCAAGCATCTCTTTTGCGCATGTGCAGGAGGTCTCTATTTTAATTTACCTTTCCTTTAGCTATGTTTTCAACTATATCTGAGCATTGGGATTTGGTATCATAAGGAGGAAGCATAGGATACTATAGCGATTATAACTTCGTAAGTCAGTGCCGGTAAAAATCTGCAAATGTTGGATTGAAATGTTCTTCTATTAGATGATTTAGAATCCTGAATATCATATGAATAACAAAATTCTAGTGCTTACACATGCCAATCAAACCAAAGGAATCATCATTCTTTTGTCACTGAAGAATGTATTTCTCTTTATGAGGTCACTTGGTAGGAACTAATCATTGCAAAGTGAATGTTAGATAAGAAACAAGTTTCCACACTTGAAGATAACAGAATAGTTGAGAGTATAGTACACTCATAAATATGGGTTAGAAATATTGCAAATTTAGAGAACTTCAAAGGCAATAACATTGCAACTAAAAGTAGAAAATGCGAATGAACTTGGAATGTTGAGAAAAATAATTGGAACGATCTTCTCTTTAATGACTAAAATCTAGTCCATGGAATCAAAACTAGGAGCATACCAGCCTACTTCGTCAATGATTTTCTTCATTCTTTCCTCTTGCCCCTTTGAATCTCCCAGAGCTGTTGTGAAAGGGTACACATATGTTACTTTTGTGGCCATTGATCTATAAGCAACCACATCTCCTCTCAGTAAAAACTCAAGCACATCTCTTCCAAACCCTCCATCCACCTCAGCTTGCAAGTATTGGCCTAAGTTGACACCAATATCAATAATGTTATTATATCATAAACATGCGTGATTAAGCAGTGTAAGTACTTCTGGTCACTCAAAAGCTGCTGCATAATTACCATATGGGGTATCTTCAATAACTTGAATACTGGCATTTTTCTGCGTTTTCAGGATTGCATCCTTCAATTTCTGCATAGAATTGAAAATCAGATAAGTTCACAAGGGGCTAGAAAAACAAAGTTTAACCTCAGTGCAGCTAAAAACGTCTACTTTTCTTTTACCTGGACAGCATTCTCCACGGAGTCCTCGGGAATCCTAAGTGGGAACGCGAATGATGAAGATTTTGGATTTGTAGACACACAACCTGGATTGGTTGATGGACAAGGCCTAATTTTGCTGCGATGACAGGACATGACAAGTTCAGAACAAAAATCAGGTCAAGCATATTTTTTTGGTTCGATAAAGAAAAAAAGAAACTACCCATCATCCAGAAATAGGAATAAGAGCATACCCATTTTCTAGTCCTATCTCCAAGTTCTTGGATTGAGAGAACGGAGTAGTAGGAGAAAGCAGGGGCGAGTTGGAATTGGGAGAAGGAATGGCTAAAGAGTTCAAAGAAGAGGTTAAAGTGAAAGTGAGTGCTAAAGGAAGGAAATTGGTGAGGAGGAGGCGCTTAGAGGAATGAATTTGTAAGCTAAATCTTGTTTCTTGCAATTGGTGGTGAGAAGAGGAAGTTGGGCTGGGATTTTTGGAGGTTGAAGGTTGCAGTAGAAGCACAGACAGAGGACCTGTTGCACTCATCTTTATTTTAATTTTGCTTCATCTCTTCTGTCGAGTGAGTCCATTATTTCAACCTTTGTACAGTATAAAAAGTCTTATCGACAGACTAGTAAACACAAGTACCAACCTTCTTGTCTAGTCGGAGGTTATACTCGTTGCCAATCTCTCAATTAATTAAAGTTTGGTTCTTTCGTTTCGTGAAAGACCTAAAAATTGAGGAAAGGTTTACAAAATCAAACAATTTAAATATTTTTTTGACACTTGTTAAAAGCTTTGAAATCCTACTTTGGTCTAATTATATCTTTAGATGCAAAGGAACTGAAGGGCGAAGAGCAGTTAATTTTCTTGGGTCCAAAGTTCCAATGGAAGACACCTCCATGAGTGAAGTAGCCCTTCCCAGAACGACTCAAGAGCTAGCAATGGAAGGCCAGAAGCATCTAGAAGAAACCATTCAAGCTGCGTTTCAGATCCTCTCTTCCATGAACGACGAGCTTTGCAATCCTTCCCTATGGTCCACGACCACGACAACGACCACCACAACTTCTTCTTCCAGTAACGCTGATGCTGTATCGGACTCCGCGCACCACCTGGATGGTGGTGCCACCGCCGGCGTCGGTGGTGGTACCGGCAATGGCGCTCTCGATGAAGCAAGGTTTCGGTACAAGAACTCTGTCGCCGCGCTTCGTGAGGTTCTGTCCGCCATTCCCAATTCTCAGAAGGTGAAGATTTTTAAAACCCTGGTTGATTTTGGTGTTTTATTAGAGAATTTGGGTGCTTCTATCTGGTGTTATGATTTTGAGATCAGAATTTGAAACCTTTCTTTTTGTTTGTGGTTGACTTACTTTAGAATTGTTCAAGATTTCAGTATAGTTCCATGTGAAACGGAATCTGTAGACTGAATTGAATGGAAAGTCTTCTAGATGAGTTACTGCCGCTCTAGGCTTACACTGAAGTTGGTCTCTTGTCTAATCAGAAGCTCTTTTGAGATTAACATTGCTCCAAACTTGAAGATAGCGAGGACCCTTGTGATGTTTGAATGGGTCAATTTGAAGTTCTGATGTAATTGGAATAATAATGTTTGTCTGCATAAGAATATAAGATGCAAAAAGATATATTTTCCAATTTTGGATGGTCTTGCCTTCAACTTTAAGCAGTTTAGCTCATGTGATGACCTCATCTTCAATTAGGCGAAAGAATCTGAGATTGGATCACCTGCGGATCAAGCTGAGGTTGAGAAGTTGGAAGAGAGAGCTGCCAGTCTAAGAAAGGTATTTTGCAGGGACTTGTGAATTTAGGATTCTAAATTGCACTCTTCTTGTGAATATAAATCTTCTAGTTTGATGGTTTGACAAAGTGGAGCTAGTCTTTTTTCCCAATGGTTTGTTTCTCAATCAACGTGATTTGTGAAGGTTCTTGTTCACCTCCTTGTTTTAGGTCTACATCTTCTCAGTTTGTGCTTTGTAATGTAGGAACTTGCAAAGAAGAACACATATCTTAAGCTTCTCATAGATCAATTGCGAGATCTTATTACCGACATATCTACATGGCAAAGCCCTTGTTCAATCTAAAGTCCTATGGTTTGTTTCTCAATCATCGTGATTTTCAAAGGTTGTTGTTCACCTTTCATCCGATTGATTTCTTCTCAATTTGTGCTTTGTAATGTAGGAATTTGCAAAGAAGAACACATATCTCAAGCTTCTCATCGATCAATTGCGGGATCTTATTACTGACATATTTATGTGACAAAGTCCTTGTTTTATTTAAAGGGTGATTGGCTATCGGTCCAATGTGAGAATGGTGTCTCAGAACAGAGGCTTGAGTAGAGAAATTTTGTTCCTAAAAGTTGTTCCTCATAAAATCATATGCCAGTTAAGATGTCGAGAAAAACAAATTTTGAACTAAATTAGTTAGGAAGAGTTGCATGTGAGAAACTCAAAAGATCGTTGTATATTATGATAACTTTTATTGTTGCAGAAAACAATTGAACTGAATTTTGTTGTTCAGATGCATTGATCTTTTGTGAATGTGGTAGCAATAGCATGCTTAGTTTGGTTGTAATATGTTCTTAGTTTTGGATTTTATAGCCTTTTGAGCTGACTTTTAATGGTAATCTAGAGTCGGTAGACTTGTTACCTGAACTATCAAGTTTTTGAATCATATGGGTGCAGTGTCTGTTTTGTGACAGTTGAACCCTTATTAGTATCTGAATATCGTGAACTGTCTTATCTGGTTAATTTTTTGTTTTCTCAATCTTACAAGAGGGTAGAGCATTACTTCTCATCAGCGTCAATTTAGTACTGCACTTCTGGTCGTGTTCTTCAAGCTCCACTCTTTTGTGCCTTTTTAACCTTTTAACTAAAGTTTACTAATGTCGCCACTCTCACCAAACGAGAGGCGCCGAAGTGTCCAGGATACGCAAAGCACGGAAGTCATGGTGAGCTTCGCGGGAATTGGCTGATAATGAAGCAAACATCTCGTGTGAAGTTTCTTCTGTCGGTGCTACGAATAGGTGCATGACATGGATCGACGAGTACTCTGTTTTGTTCTGTCCAGGAAATTAGATTCCATCAGAAGCAACTGATGCAATGCAACGAAGACCACCAGGGGCTCTTGACAGCAAAGCTACCTCATAATTTTTCGCCATCTTTGTTCGCTGCCCACCGCACAGCACCACAGGACTAGTCATTAACCAGGTTGAACGTGGTCCCATCCAGCTCTAGTCGTAAGTTCGTATTACCCAGCGTAGACCGATCTAGCTCTAGTCTAAGTTTGTGTTTTCCATCAACCCACTCTAATTTGGTGATGCTGTTACTCTTGCGCCCCTACTTGTCGAGAGTTTGGTCCAGTTGTCATTAAGAACCAAGTACATGCTTGACTTGACACTCAGATTATGAGCAAATTATTTGATTCAATTGTATATTTATGTTACCGATTACTATTCAGGAAACCAAGTTCACTATCAGCAAACAATTTCTTCTTTTCTTTTCAATACTCTCATTAACTAGCAACTTAACGTGGCTACATACAAGTTTTACACGCGAGATAGACGTGATCAGCAATGGATAAACAGTGGAACATCCATAGCTAACTAATTAATGGTGGACTGAAGACCTAGTCGTGAGTGACGACCTCATATCAACAATGGCAGATTCATCAGCTCCAAGCTTGACAGCCTCTTTGCTTGCTCTGAGAAACCTTGCAACGCCACCCCTCACATAATCATGAGCTTCTTTCACATTCATCTTCTTCCCTATCTCGTTGGGGAAGCTGCTCAAGAAGTGGTCACCGTTTAGTACACCTGCCAGTTGAACTACCTCAGTCTGAAACTCAGAGAGGGCTCCATCTTCTTTTGCTTCTGCGTTCCTCGAAGGTGCAACATCTGGCAAGGTTTCTGCAAATTAACATAGAAGGAACACTAATCAAAGGGTCCTTACCTTAACACAGAAATACGACAATTGAAAATGAATTAGTTTGTGCAAGTTGATTCTGTTTAATGATCAAGCTAGCTTAATCATATTCCTTTTAAGTGTTCCTCATAATGGCTTCAAATTAGCCACCAAATCTTATGTGATTGAAGAATAACTATTGTTTCTATTGAACTGCGAGTTAGTGTCCGGACCAACTTGCAGATTAGTTATTAGTACCTGGACAGTCAGTTCTAGGAGAAGCCAGCTTACTGACAACACTTTCAAAGGTTCCAGCCCATGCATCTCGATAAGTCAAGAAGTTGGAAGTGAGGTTAAACATTTTCTTCACCGTAGCAGGAATTGAAGAATGCTCAAACTCTGAGTTCGGAGTAGGTCCATTTGGAGCACTTATCACTGGACAAGGAAGGAAATTAATATAGGAGAAGGAAGTCAGAAACAAAGTAACTACAAAAGAACACATTTTTTTTTCTAAGATTCAGATGTCTAAACAGATTTGGTATTGACCAAAACCTAATAGACTTTTCAAATGAATTGACCTTAATCACTCCCAGTAATGAGATTCCATTAAAAAACTTGTCAAGTAAACCAATCGAGAAGTGGAGTTTTGTTGTCTAACAACATGGAATTACGGGGAATAAAGTATAGTTCAGAACTAGAAAGGTTCCCAAGATCTATGAGATGCCATATCCAATTTCCCATTCTCCTACCAAAACAGAAAAAACAATGATTACCAAATATATCAGGAACTGACGCTTCCAAAAGTTTCACTAACATGGCAGTCAACATAATCACCGACAGAGATATCAATCTATAAGATATCAGATAACAGAAAATTACAGCTTACCACTTCCTTTCTCGATCCAAGGGGAGACCATGATTGTGGGTACGCGGACTCCTAAACGATCAAACTTGAAGAAATATGGAGCAGGACCGGTGTTCCCATCTGGGTTTGGAACATTAACGTAAGGAGTGTTAACATGATCATAGAACCCACCATGCTCATCGTAGGTAATGACCAAAAGGGTCTCATTCCATTGAGGACTAGCTCTCAATGTCTCATAGACCTCCTTAACAAGCTTTTGTCCACTTGCAACATCATGAGGTGGATGATCATCACTTGCAGGAAACCCTTTTAGATCAAAGTAGCTTGGCTCAATAACAGTAAAGCTTGGCAATTTCCCCTCTCGAGCATCTTTCTTGAACTTCAAATTGTATTGGTGAAACTTAAAGATGTACTTCAATTTCCTCATGTTTCTATAGAACAAAGTTGTTGGCATGTTGTGGAAGTAAACCCCAAAATCTTTATCATTCTCGTGAAGTGAATCAAAGATGGTTTTTTGAGGGTACCCTTGAGCCAATTGCTTCTTAACCTGGCTAGTTGAGCCATGAGAAGTAGCAGAGTATATAAATAGCCTATTTGGTTGTGTCGGCCCAGGGATTGAAGAGAACCACCGATCAAAGACTGCAAACTCTTTTACTAAAGAAGCATAAACAGGTAGAGACTCGGGCCTAAAACCCTTCATTACAGTTTCAGAGAGGTCTGGTGACATAGAAAGTGCCTGCTCAACAAAACCAGTCATTGAAGGAACTGAGCTATTGCCAAATACCTGCTGCACAACAGCCTCAAAGGAGTGTCCAGGATCCGGATCCACGTATTCAGCATCGTCCGTGAAACAAATAGATTGTTGGTTCGCGTTCTTGGTTGATACAGCGTTGCATTCTTTTCCTGTAACTCCATTGATTGCTGGATTCACTGTCTTCTTCATCCATCCAAGCATGTGATCAAAAGATCTGTTTTGCAGCACCAAAACCACAATGGTCTTGATTGGGTTTTGTTGTTGACCGGTGGAAACACACGACAGGGTAAGAACCAACAAGAAGAACAACATAAACGAAGATGATCTGGTTTTGGAACCTTTCATGGTCACTTGAAACCAGGATTAGTAAACAAGCAACAAAAGTTCGCAACTTTGAGTTCAGAATGCGCGGTTTTTGTAATAACTTCAAAAGTGTCAGTCAGGATTCTTGTTAAGTGACAATAGGGGTTTCACTGTAGTAGTTTTGACAGGCCATAACAGAACAAAAGAAGCTTCTGGTTATTGTTTTTTGGGGTGCTTTCAGACAGAGTAGGAATGATGATAGTTACACTTGTGGATTTATTTCTCCAAAATTTTTTAACTGCCTTCTGGTTTTTACCAGTTTCTTTCACAGATATGTCTTCTATGATGCGACTGTGCATGTGCCACTGCAAAACTTTCATAAGCATCTTTCAACGTCCTCGTTAACGCAATATATATTCTTCGTGACAAATTCCTGTACCGTAATTACGTTGAAATTGAGGGTGTGCTTTGCAACTGTGATAGAAATTATTACTAATATAACGAGTAACAAGAATTAATACATTATATTGAAGAGTATAAATTCAATTATAATATATTATTAACTATCTATATTTTTTCGTTACTTATATATTCCTTTCTTATTATATCAACTAACCAAGTAACCAAGCACCACTTGAATCTCTTTAAGAACGAACAGACCAAACGGTCAAAATTGGTCAAACAGAAGAGGCGGTGGCGTGTGCAATGGCACGTGGCCAAAGCTTCAGCTTCTTCAATTCATACGCAAACGCGCTTAGAATTGCAAAAAGACTATATTTTCTTGATACATGGCAAAATCGGCGCCGACCACGACCACAGATCAGTGAGTTGGAAGCTCATGTTTAACTTTTACCCAAAAAGCCTAAAAAGCAAACAAGGGTAATCAGTCATAAAAACAGAAAACTTTTCAGGCTTAAGTGACCCTACTTTTCTTTTCTTTTAAATCCGAGTTGCTTAATCAATGTAATAATCACTATTGAACGAAATGGGGCTTCAGTTTCACTTTCCCCTGCACATATGACTCTAACCAGTAGAGAAAAAAGACGCAAGCAAAAGAATGTTAGCTCAAACCAGCGACACGAAATTCACGTGCCAACTTTTATTTCCATGTATACACAAAACATCGGATATGTATAAGCTTCAGTGACAATGAATACACGGCATTTAGCAGTCATGGAAAAGCAGTATACCAAACCAGCACAGTGAAAATGGACTTCGTTTTATACATGCGGTTTTAACGGTACGTCAACCATAAGAATTGGCCGGCACCTCAAGCCAGTTTCTTTTTAGTGCCTTCATTCAGGAGAAATTAAGTTGGTAGAAGTGGTCATTCATAACATATGCA
Organism: Erythroxylum domingense; assembly: GCA_025594535.1. Lineage (NCBI taxonomy): Eukaryota > Viridiplantae > Streptophyta > Magnoliopsida > Malpighiales > Erythroxylaceae > Erythroxylum > Erythroxylum domingense. The sequence continues at coordinate 36,088,620 of JANQBM010000006.1, forward strand.
TCAGTTACCAGCTCTCTTCAAGTATGCTAACACACCTAACCCAGCAACTAATGCAGCACCTGCTGCAACACCACGGTATGCAGCTGCCCATGCATCTGCATGAGCATAATCCAAACTTTCTGAATTGCTGCCTCTTCTACGACCAGGTACCCCCGAATGATCTAGGTGTAACTTCAAACCCTGCAAAAAGTGCTTTGCTAACTTAAGATTTTGATCTTCGTAGAATATTCACAACAAAAATTGCGTGTTCCATTACATTTCAGTTATTAGTTCTCTTTTTATTTTTAACCCAGGTTGGTAAATTGTACAGCATGTACCTAATAAAGGATGGGCTAGTGATTCCCAATAGTTCATGCATCACAATATCTTAACCCTAGGTGGCGTTCTTCTTTTATGAACTGGCCTAACAGATGTTTACTGTTCCAATAAAACGCATCAACAAGGATAACAGGACACTGTACCTTCAAACCAACTGATTTTGCATGTTCTATAGCCGTTGCCAGATCATTATCTGATGCCAGAACAACTTTGTCGTGGTCCTCATCTTCATACTTCATAGTTTTAACCCCAAATGATCAGAACATAAATATTTAAAAATCGAAATGCAAAACCCAAGTTGTCAACAAATATAAATACTAACAGACATACCAGAATTTGAGGTAAGTTGTTACAGTCAATCTCATTTCCTACCCTCTGAAGAATTGCAGTCATAAGATCCGTCAAGCTCCGAGTATCTATTTCATAAGAAACCACCAACCATGTCACTAATACTTTAACAAACATAGATTAGATCACAAACTAAGCTCAAGTTTCAAAGTCACTGATCTAAACCAAAAACCCGCTTGTTTATAGGTGTTAAGGTGGCGATGGTGTCAACACTGTCAACATGGGTCATGGGAGTGAGTAACATAGAAATACTAACTCGTGAAGAAGGGCACATGCATAACCTCACTCATCCCACATATAGTATGACTCAAGGAGAAACTATATGGTGGTGCCTTGAATAATTCCAACAGAAAGCTACAGTCTCCACACTGCAGCTTTGGAAGGAAATCGTAAGACTGTCCTAATCTTCAGCACTATCGCTTACTTGTTGCATTCAGAAACCAAACTTACTCCCACGTTTAAACAGAGCAATGGTACTTTAATATCTTACCACAAGTAAATCTATGCATTCGTCCTTTTTGATCTTCTATTTTGAAAGAAAAAGCAGTTGGTATTGAAGACGGAGGATAGGGATACGATCTTGCTGTCTCTGCTCCATCTGAGGCCAATTTCAGAGAACCTTCACTGAGAAGATGATTCTGTGTGAGAAAACATAAATAATAGCATAAGGGGTTACATTACAAAGACTAATATCAAAGCTGACCTTCGTGAGTCATCATCGTCTTCATGTGGGCTTAAGGTCATGGCGGAATCCCAAAACTTTTGCAACATCAAGCTTGCCGCTTCATTATTTACTCCACCACTGTTCCCAACCTGATTAATGAAAAAATAAAGATAAGAAATGCTTCGTTATTTAACACAAGAAAGATATCAGAATCAAAACGTAGCATATATTTTCAAGAAAAATCACATGCCAAGGGCATCTAGGCGATGTACGCCATGCAACATATTAGTATAGATTACAGAAGTTTTTCAGTTCATAGATCATGACAATTTCTTTTACGAGTTATACCATATCAGCAAGTTTGTTGCCCAACTCACGTCCATCTATGGCTGATTTTGAACTGAATAGAAAGACAACTCCACCATCCAAAATTGATTGACACAAGGGACGAAAGTATGCAAAGGTGTTACCGATTACCGTCAGGGGGTTGATCTTTCACATGACACAACCTAGGATGATTTTCGAAAAATGCAGACCTTGTTGCAAGAGAAAAGAAATTGAGAAGAGATATATTGTTAGAACATATACACAGTATTGACTTACTGTGGCAACTGCAGCATGAGTTATATGAATCACATCAACAACAGCAACCACATTCCCATCTGCAGGCAAGCGTCCAGAATAATTAGTTACTGGGATGTTCGACATAATACATTACATCTGAAGTACAGTACCTCTGTCAAGCACAGGAAGATGAAGAAATTTCCCATCATGCATGGTATGCAAGGCGTCAACAATTGGCGTATCAGTTGTTGCACATTCTGGATTAGGAGTCATGACCTAACAGTTTTATCCAAAAGACGCTTACATAAAAAATCATATCAAATCATCATCATCTTGCATACTGCTTGTAACAACACGTAGTACTACATGTTTAAGTGGTTCTCTCGACGTAATCGATCAAATCATGCATTGATGCATCTAGAGAAGAAGGATACCTTCTCTACAGGAGTGGCATCAGGGGAAGTATTTTGTGCTATTACTCGCATCAAGACATCCTTTGAGCTGAAAAATTGAAACTTGTCATCAAAAGACTTGATAATACCGACAGTAAAAGGAAGACTTCCAGCACACTTAATTAGAGATAATATGAAAATTTTTAAATTTTTTCTTTACAGATACAAGGCAGCTACAACAGGAAAATACTCACGTAAGAATTCCCTGTGGTTTGTTATCAACTACCACCACTGCACAGCTTGATCGACATTCAAGCATCTTCTTTGCCACATCCAAAACAGTATCAGTTGGTCCAACTGTTACGACCCTGAAAATTCCAACCATGATGTAATAAACTCGGAAGCTTAAAAATCATTTTATCCATACATACATAAAAGCGAAGTATAAAAGAATTTAATATAAAAAATTACTATAGGAGTAAAATATTACCTACTTTGAATTCTCTGGAATTATTGTCGATAATGAGGGTCTAAATATTCGCTCCCTAAGTGTCTCAATGAATGTATTGGATCCTGCATGTCAACAATGAGAGGGTGAAATTTGAGTCAAAAACCAGAATCATGTAGGAAATTAACATTATAGCCCATCGAAGATTAAAATTTTCTACCAACCAGATGTACCCCAATTTTTTTCAACGCCTTCTACAGCTGCAGCTATGGCCTTTCCCTTTTCAGCTGCTCGTTCCATGCGAGCAATAGCATCGTATAAGCACTTTGCTATGTCAAGTAAAGCAATCACCTCCCCATTTTCCACAACAGGCAAATGCCTAAATTTTCCTGTAGATGGCCATATCAACAGGCATATTTTGAAGGTAATACATAAACCAGTAAAATAAGAGTGCATCTTTTAACAACCTTGCACCATCTTCTGAAGAGCTTCAACAGCAAGAGTATCAGAAAGTACAAAAACTGGATTCCTGGTCATAACTTTGGATACAGGTGTTTCCTCTGGATTAAGCTCACAAGCAACAACTCTTGTTGCTATGTCCTAAAATGATAAGAAAATATTGCATGAAATGAGATATAAAGGTAAAGAACAGAACAGTGGGTTTCTGGATTTTGTTTGGGATAGAACATAATCTGCAGTTAGTATTTAGTCATACCTTGTCTGTAAGGATTCCGCAAAGTAATGCATTTGAATCTGTCAACAGTAAGGCATCAACCCTACGAGCAGCCATCCTACGACAAGCGTCATAAATGCTTGTGCTGTCAGGAACTGTAAGTGCTTTTGATAAGCGCAATCGCTTTACTGTGCGCTCGCCAGTTAGCCCCCTAGTCCAAATGCATGTGTAAATTCAAAGGTCATTAGAAGCAGGCACCGATATGTTATCATTCATGCCTGACTACGTAGCTATAATTCCAACTTTTCACATGGGAATGGAATCTACCAAGAAATGTGCAGTTCGCATAGCTAAAATCATGCTGCCAAAACACCCTTTATTTAACATCTCTGATGCTCATCTCTAATATGAATACATAAATTCCAGTTTACTTAGCATAACATCATCAACATATGATCTTTTGCAAAGCTGAATCAGTTCAATAACGAGATCATAAGTAGTGATAGACATTACAAACTTTCAACTTCTCCAGATAGTCTTCTCGTGACTTTGTAATACAAAATACACATCATATATAGATGCACCGAGTACAGAGGATATCACATACTTAAGGTAACGTAACAAACCACAGTAAGAAAACAGAGTAACAACCAAATAAAACTCAATTATTCTTGAATAGTCAGAACCTTCCCCATTAAATTTCTTTTATAGACAGCATAAGTAAGTAGCTGGTCACCCTCCAGTCATTGGCATCAAAATTCAAGTGGGCACAAAACAAAAGCTATAAGATACTGGAGTTTAATGATATCAGATAGAAAGAAACTTACAGGGGACGAGTACCAGAAAGAGATTTACGAGCACTATCAGGACCTCCTCCATTCTCCTTCTTCCTGATGTACGTCGACGAAGAGTTTAAAGAGAAACTCTTCCTCGAACCACCTTGACCCGTCATTTTCACCGCCTTAATCAACAAAGAGTCTACAAATTTCTAGAAATACCAACAAAACAAAAGAAAAGATATCAATTTAACCGATATAAACGATATAGTTCAAAGTCAAATATCCTAAACCCAATGATTCTTACATAATTCTGAAATGGAAATTCGCCAGAGATTGAACTGGATGCCAAATTCCAAAAATCAATAATCACAGCACAAAAATCATTAAAAAAAGATGATTTCCTGAAAATCGAAGCTTGAAGCGACCGGCTGAACTGATTTAAAAATCCTTCTCCCCGGAAGAAGAAACCGCAGGTCGGAGTGCTCTCGGAAAACGTAAATTTTCCGGGTTAGTGCACCGACCCGCGAGGAAAAGGAGGGAGGGAAAGAGAAAAGGTGAAGGAAGCAGACAGAGGAGAGAGAGAGAGAGGAAGCGAAACCCTGGAAGAGCTTGTGGGAGATGACCAAAATTTTCGCAACGATTGGAGAGGAGCCAATAGGATTCGACCACGTAGACCTCCCATTTTATGGGGAATTTTAAAGCGTTTTATTTTCCACGCATGGTATCTCGGGGGATGACTTAAGATTGTGAATTGGATTAGTTATTATTAATTATGATTAAATCCCTATATTATTAATTATTTAATTACCAGTTGCTATGAGAAGTTATTTTTTGTGATTTAAAGTATAGATAGCAATTTCGGCCGGTCCAACTTGTTTTTGGCTCGAATTTAGCAATTTATTGGCTAATTATGGTCTTCATAGTCAGACTCGGTTCGGCACACGGCCAGGCTATTTTGGGCAAAACGATATCGTTTTGTCCAAAGTTATGCTTTTTTGTATTTTTTAATTAAAAAAATATAGACGGGAAGGGGTTGCCGCCCGCCCATGACCCATCGGGTCATATACTGATTACGAGCCGAATGACCTGTCGATGGGAGCCCTCGGCTCAGCCCAGCCCAACTCAACTCATTGACATCCTTAATTAAAAAGTTACGGGTTTGAATCATAAAAATAGTCTTTATGTAAGATGTATAAGAAATTATGTGTATAACTGATGACTCTCACGTCACCATCACAAAGATAAGAATCTTGTATAGATGCTTTTTTTTTATTAAATCCTATTTGAGATGTTAAAACAAAAAAAGACTAGAAGTGTAAGATTGTTAGAGGCAATCTTTGAAATTTGGTGCCCGCAGATAAAAAAGGCTTATATGTCTCGACCAACATACCTAAATTTTAGACCTTGATCTTGCTTTGTTTTGTCGATCAGATCATCAAAAGATTTGCATCCTCAAATCACATTTTTTTAAAACTTTTAATTGCGTATTCTTTTTTTAGAATAAAAGAACCCACAGTCGTTATCTCTTAAATGCATCAGATATTCTACACTTAACAAGTCTTATATAACAAGCTCGATCAAGAGAATATAAATTGGAGAATTCAAACACATAATTTTTTAGCCTCGTACTTTTCACTCCACTAACTCAACCACTTTTTAAAGGGTCCAAATCTTCTGGCCTCATAACTCTGTACCTACTCTGTCCCAAACAATCTAAGCCATCTAAAAGACACGTACCCTATTTATCTTATTGCAATAATAAAACATACAATTACACAGCACTAACTTTTGATAACATTGTACTTTTTATAATATAATATAATTTCACTAAAATATATTTTATTAATGAATTACTAAGTAACCACTCAAAAATAATATTTATATTTTTCTTAATATAAAAATATATTAACTTATTATTATTTTTTAGAGAAAAAATTTGATTGACTTTTCGAATTTGAAGAGTATTCTAAAAAAGTTATGGCTGGCCATCAGCATTGAACTCACTCTTCATCACAATAATTTATTGGTGATTAAAAATTGGAAGGGATAATGTTGATGAGTGGAGCATACGAGTTCTTAGTCTATTATTGTAAAAAGCATGGAGCG
>JANQBM010000006.1:36112401-36122946 GCA_025594535.1 Erythroxylum domingense
ATAGTTAAAATAAAAATATTTTAAATTAGACTTAATAACTCAATTTATGAAATTAACATAAAAATATTTTATTTTATTTTATACTTATAGTTAATTTTAATCTAAAATTTTTAATTTTTATAATTTATAATTACTATTCCATATTTTTGATATTTCGAATTTCATTTATGTATTGATCAATACTATTGGTATAAATTGAAATTTTGAGATACATCTTAATATAAATATTTATTATCATATAACTTATTTTAATTAGTACACATAAAACAAAATTTTCAAAGAGCAAAAGAAGCTTTTGGTATACTTAATGCCAAAGTCATCAACAACTAAGTATTGGTAGGGAAGACGTAATGTAAATTTTATATAAAAACGTGGTTCTTCCACAGGAGGGATTAAGACTTTGACATCTCAACCATTTCTGGATTTCTTGCGACTATATCCACCTTATTTTCTGCTACTTCTTTTGCTTATATACTAACCATTTGTTTTGATCATTCTAACACCAGGACTCCATCCATCTGAATGTTGGTTCCTGATGCAACTCTTCGGTCTCTCTATGTCTCTCTTTCTGCTCATAATCAAGTAATCAACCTCCTAGTCACCCCGGAATGGATGTCTGCCAAAATGGTCGTGCTTGATTCTTGATCAAATGATCATCTTGTCATCTTCATGTGGTAAGATTAAAGAAAGTGGTGATGTTGGAATGGCTCAATCAGATTAAACCTCTCATGGTATTCATTTTTGGGTTCTTTAATCTGATTGAGCCGTGCCAATATCGTGCTTTCTCACGTACCATTTCTGCTGCTTTCGTTTAGATGATCAATCACTGGAAAGTTTTAGAGACGTTGTTCATGTTGATTTTTCCTTTTCTTGAACACTCAGTTTCCTTTGCCTCTTGGAAAATTAATTTCCTGAAATTTTCTGACTCATATAAGATCATTTTGGGATTTGCTATCATCAAAAGGAAAGAAAAAAAATCTAGGGTTTGATTGAATTTGGTATAGGAGGCATCGCTCGTCATGATTAATTCTTCCATAACCTAAAACTCGCAAGTTTCATCACAAGTTATTGCAATATACAAGTTGTAGACTATCCGGTGGAGAACTTGCAGTACTTCTTTATAATGTACACAAAGGGTTTTGATTTCAGAATCCAAAAGTCCTGAAACGCCCTATTCTTTGACATATCATTTTCACACAATAGTTTTCTTTACCAAGTAGCTGAAAACTATTGAAGACTATAAATACACACACACATATATATATGTAATCAAATAATAATCATTTTCCGTCAAAGAATGGTATAGTTAAATGACATTTCTACCCCCTATTGGCAAAAGGATTAGCAAATTCCTTAAGTCCATCTATGGCAGTCAGCTGATGTTTGTAAGGACATCACTACAGCAGGTTGCTCCAACTACTAATATCAAGGCAAATCTGCTCTACTCCAAGGGATAAGCAAAACAAAGTTAGATGTTCGCAAGGGCTCTCGGGAAATTCAACTCGAATGGCCTTTGGTTTCAGATCCATCAAGTAAATCAACAACCCTCAGGACAGCACTGACTTCTGCAATCAGACTCACTGAGGTTTACCTTAATTCTGGGAACTCCCTACATAGTATGACCGTGCAGCTATATTGGAACTTCCCAGTCCATGTTAGAACTTCTCAATCCGTTCAGGAATCTTAACTTGTCTATTCATTTACTGCTCATTACCCCTTTGTATCTACCTAGCTTCTTGGTGGTCTTGTATTAACTTTGGTTTTTGAATTGCTCACCTTATTGTGAACTTGTTTTAAAATATTTAATCTTTACCTTTAAAAAATTCTACTTCCTAACCATGTGTAAGCTCGAAATATCCCTTTTTGCTTTTAAAAAAAGTCATTTCCTATCTTGCAAGCTCTTGGAGGTTGGATCCCAAGCAAAAGAACTTTGAAATTGACAATAAGAGTATAAATACGATTCAAAGATAGGAATGTCACCGAACTTGATATTTCGAATAGGCTGAAGCAAAGTTTATTAATATTAAAAGTTTGATTCCAAAGACAACCAACACTAGCAAATATGGTGTGAGTCGTACTTCCTATTCTTTCCTTGTCATCCCACTTGGACTATTTATTTTCATTTATATGTCAAAGTCTTCTATTGTTTCATTTTACAATTGATTATCTTTCATCCTACTTTAGTTATAATGGGGACATAAATATATATCTATACACACCTACATATATATATATATATATAGGCCAATTTAAAGCAAGCTCGTCACCTAGCCAAAAAGAGAATTTAAAAAAAATTATAGATAAAATCTTTTATTATATAAATCTATTAACTATGAATATAAGAAAGACTCGTATATTTATGGAAAAACATTATAAGTAAATACTAAGCAAGAAATTCCTTGTAATTATAATACAACTAAAAGAAACTTTGTTGATATATTTGGAGATATTCCTCTCAACAATTATCTAGCAGAAGAAGATATTATCAAGACGGAGAACCCCTCTCATAGAAAATATTTTAATCAGAGAATCCTCAAGTTTTGTCTTATAAATATAAATAAGGCCAATCATGAGTCCTAGATCAATATCGGATATATTTATATATATACTAATTAAGTTTATAACTAATCAAATAAAGCGTATATTAGACACAAATATATTCTCGAATAAATCAATACTTTCATAAATTGCTTAATCCAAATATTCATCACAACTTACATATAAATATCATAAAATCATACAACATCTTTTATTTAATAATTAAATGGAATGCATTCAAATAAGTAAATAAAAACATTTAAATAATATAGTTTAAAAATTCAAATAAACATTTCTTTAAAAAAACCAAATAAGTAAATAGAAATATATAATCAATCATTTACCAATATCATACAAAATAATATAACTTTTAATTTATGAAATTAATATTTACCAATATGTATTTTTATTTACATATTGCAAGGGATCTACTGTACTTAATATCCTATTCTGCGCAAAAAATGACATTATTTTGGGTATAAACAAACATAAAATAATGTCATTTTTAGTTCTGTAGAATAACGTTAAAATAGAGTATTGAATGCAGAGGATCTGAACCCTAATTGTAGTGGCACTTGTAAGTTTTCTAGTGATTTCTTCTTACATATTATACAAGTACTTAAATTTTGATTTGTTATTTCTCACCTAATCAAGTACCTTTGTAGAAGGTTGATTATAATTTTTTTTTCCAATACCATCATTCTCTTAAAGTGTTATTAATCTCTATCTTGATATGATATTTAACATCATTTTCATGTCACCTCCTTATGAACAAATATTTAGGAACATCTTCGTTCTTACCTTAATCAAAAATTTTAAACATAACTTGCAGCTGCATTTTACTAGTGGGGTAAAGTCACTTATGTAACTATGTATAGTTCTCACGAATATTGCACCCTTTATTCATCTCCCCTACCTTGTACAATTTGCTATTCTACTTCAATCCAAGTTTTGCTCACCTTGTGATACATGACACTTGTTAGTTTGTCTTTTACAATATAAATCAAACTATTATTATAAGCCTTCTTAAATTCCTTCTAAATATTAAATTGCATAAACAAGGATACACCACTTATCACACACAAATAATCAAACTTCATCTCACACTTAATTTTTTTCCTGATTATTTTATCATAATACTTAATAAATTATCACAGTATGCTATAAGCATGCATATAGCTATTAAAGTAAGCATTCATAGCTCATTTATTTATATCGTTGACATTCTTGCTAAAAAATGCTTACTAAAATACATTGGAACCTATATTAGGTGGTCATCAAATAGACACTAAACCTGTGAATTATGTTTCAAGTTAAACTCTACAACTATTTCATTCCACTTATTCACAAATTCTTTGGTTTTGGTGGTATCAAAGATAATATCCATAAATATATCTTTTAACTTCCTATAACTCTTATGAGCATCAAATTTCTTATTTAATCTCTTAGGTATATGCCACAAACACAATCTATGTCTTATTGTAAGGAATATAAACTCATTAGTGTTACTTATACTTAGTAAGTTAAAAACTTACCCAACAGCCCAACCCATCCCACAAACCATTAATTTGTATAAAAACACAAATATGAAAATGCCTTAAACACTAACGAAAACATCATCTTCTTCATTTTCTCTTCATTCACAGCTGGTAAGTGTGTTTAAAAAACACTCTTTTTCATTTGGATGTAACACTTTCGTCATAGATGTCCCTCATTGTGTTTGTTTTGCAGAAAAAATAGAAGGAGTTGTGAAAGTTGACAACCCCCTAATGCCTTACACTTAGGTAAAATTTCAGCAGCTATATTGTGTCATCTTTTTGTGATTTTGATCATCCTATACTAGTTTATAGTTGATCTACATGTTGTAGTTGTTTGGGACAATAATTAAAGTTGCATGAAAGGATAAAAGTGGAGAAAATAGGGCAGAAGAGAAGAGAGAAGAAGAGGAGAGGGTAAAGGCAATGACATCTTTTGAAAATTTAAGTTGCATGTAGGTGCATAATTGGAAATGCAGAAAGTAAAGGGTAAATCTAGAATTTACTTACATGAAGTAAATTTTTGGTATTAATTGAAATAGATGAGGGTAAAATAAGACTTTTAATTAGTTAAGGGTATTTTAGTAATTATAGGGGTTAGGTTAGTAAGAATATTACTTTTATAATTAGGAATAAATTAGAAGAGAGAATAATGTTGGATTATTAATAGTAATTGGGTTAGAAATTTTTCTTAAATTAGTCTAATAGAATTTTGTAAATTTTAGATCCGAAAATTTGATTAACGAGTAATTGAGATTAACAATTAGTTGAATCTGAAATCGATGTAAGGATAACCTTGGAGTTTACTCTTAAAATTAAGTACCGTTTTGTTATGAATAAATTATATTTTGAATTAGTTGGATTAAGAAATTGAGGTACCATATGCCGATATTTATACATTTAATTACACTTTCACTTGGTGAGAGTTTACGATGAGTTGAAGTGAGTCGACAGACCATTAGATATAAGCCTACTATGTTAAACTAGGTCCAGGAAATTCAGTTAAATATTAGGATAAAGCATAAAGGACAGTTATAATTAATATTTGTGTAAATCATAATTTGGTAAAAATGTTTAGATGTTTATTTACTATTTGGATTAGACAGAGTGTTGTTATGTATATACATATTATATGTATGATTTAATTGGTTGACTAAGTCTTATAAATATTTTTTTTAGTTCCTTGATTTTAAAGATATGGTCAGTTACTCTTATTGAGTAGGCAACTCACCTCTTGCCATTTTATTTTTTTAGGAGGTCACTTGATTGCCAATAACACCAGAGTACAAGATGGAACAACTGGAGTTTAGGTGGGGACAGCAGATTAATTGAGTAAATTTGTTTGATTATATATATATATATATGTGTGTGTGTGTGTGTGTGTGTGTGTGTGTGTGTGTGATAGCTCTGGTAGTTATGTTATATAGAATATTTTTAAGTTTGACAAACAATTCTCTCTTTTGGAACTAATGAGGAATTGGATGATTAGTGATATATTTTGGGAACTACTTAGTTAATTGTGGTTTAAGAATATTTTTAAGTTTGACAAACAATTCTTTCTTTTGGAACTAATGAGGAATTGGATGATTAGTGATATATTTTGGGAATTATTTGGTTAATTGTGGTTTAAGAATTTTGGAAGCGTCACATTAGGTAGTATCAGGTTTACATTTTTAGGGACGTATTGAGTAAATAAAAAAAACTAATGATGTGTTCTTATCTCTTTTAGGATGGCTTCAGGAGAAGATACTGCTAGCTTTGGGTCACTTGGGGAATTGAAAAGTTTGATCCGTGCTCCAGATGTGTCAAATCAGGGGGATGCCCAAGCAAATAGGGTAGTAGGAGAGGTGGCATCCCACCACAGATGATGCAATAAGCTATTGTTGCGGCTCCAACTTGAGGTGATTATAGGGTGCATCGTAACTATGAACGAATCCGTAAGATGGGTGTACTAGAGTTTCGAGGTACTACTGATCTTGAGGAGGTTGAAACATGGTGGGAGCATAAAAATGTAATTTTAGACCTCCTAGAGTATACCTTGGGAAGAAGGTTGCAGTACATAGTTTTCTTATTCCAAGGCAACACACTCAGTAAAGAGATCTTACAAGACCCGAGAGATGACTTGGTAAGAGTTCTAGGGAGAGTTTAAAGATAAATACACTCCGCGGATATATCGAGAATGAAAGAAGATGGAGTTTATGAGTTTGGTTCAGACAGAAGAGACGTCAATGGTTGATTATGAGGCTCGCTTTATAGCCTTTTCTAAGCATGCATTAGAGGCTGTGGCAAATCCCGAAGATAGATGTTACCTATTTGAGCAAAGTTTGAGGACGGATATTCGTTTAGGTCTGGAGGCTTCTACTTCTGATTTCAAGAAGTTACTAAAGACTGCACTCAGAGTGGAGGATGTAATAGAACAAGGTAAAAGGAGAAGAAAGCTAAAGAGGCTATCAGAGAGTCATCAAGAAGAGAGGAGTCGGTCTGTTAAGAGGGGAGCTACTGATACTGGTGCAGGGGGATCTAGGAAAGCCAATGGAACGTCGAGCATAAGTGGTAATTTCTACCAATCTAGTGGAGATCAAAAGCTGACAGGGATTCAGGATAGCATAGCACTACTAGTGCACCATCACTTGGATCCAATAGTGGAGTTAGTCAGAGGTTCAGAGGATCTTTCGATAAAGGAGTTGGAGGATTTCAGAGTTGTGCTATCAGTGGGAGATTTCACAGAGGAACATGTTGGGGATCTACTAGAATCATTTAGGCATGTTATATTTGTGAAGAGCAGGGGCATTTACAGAGGAGTTGTTTGATAGTAAGGAAGAGTGAGTGAGTGAGGGCAGAGGAGATAGTACATGGTCAACTGGTAGTTGAGGTAGTGGTAGAGGAGTTGGACGTGGACCAACAGTGGGTACGGATACTGGTGGGACATCCTCAACTTAAGTTTAAAATCAAGGAAGGATATATCATATGACGAGGGAGGAGGCACTCATAGCCAACGATGTCATTTCTGGTATAGTTTCATTGTCTGATATTAAAGATTACCTGTTAATAGATTCAGGATTTATGCATTATTATATTTATTAAAAGTTTATATCTAAAGTTCCAAAGGAGGTTAGTCCATTAGGATAGGACCTAAGAGTGACACTACCAGTAGAAGACTGCGTGGTAGTAAACAATGTAAGGAGGGGAATGCCAATGAGGATTGGTGGAATAGAGTTATTAACTGAACTTTGATGGTGATTGGGATATATATCTATCTTTGATGAAGCTTGCGTATAATAATAGTTATCACTCTAATATCGGTATGACACCATTTGAGGCATTATATGTTAGGTGGTGTAGAGATTCGATATATTGGGATATAAAGGGTGTTAAATTATTAGAGGGACTGGAGTTGGTTCAAGAGACAATGGAGAAAATAAAGGGAATAAAGCAATGCTTGAAGGCAGCTCAGGATCGACAAAAGAAATATGTCGATCAACATTGTTGGGAGATGGATTACAATGTTAGAGATATTGTATTTCTTCAGGAATCACCTTGGAGGGGAATTCAGAGGTTTTGTAGGAGGGGAAAGTTGAGTCTGAGATACATCGGACCATATGAAATTGTATAACATATGGGGCCATTAGCTTACATATTAGCATTACCATCAGAGTTATCACAGATTCATGATGTGTTCCATGTGTCAATGTTGAGACAGTATTAATCGGATCCTAGTCATGTTATATTAAGGCCTAAGATCGAAGTTACAAATGACATGACTTATAAGGAGGAGCCAGTAGAAATATTGGATAGATAAATTAGGAAATTAAGGAGACGGAGATTCCAGTGGTGCGAGTTTTGTGGAGTCATCATCGTTCTCTAAAAGAGGCAACTTTGGAGGTAGAGGATGAAGTTCGGCGTCAATATCCTTATTTGTTTGGATCCTCATGTGTGTAATTTAATTTCGATAATGAAATTCTTTCAAGAGGGGAAGATCTGTAAAGGCCACCTTGTAAATTAAAAACTTACCCAATAGCCCAACCCAACCCACAAACCATTAAGTTGTATAAAAACACAAATCTAGAAATGCCTTAAACACTAATGAAAACACCATCTTCTTCTTCATTTTCTCTTCATTCCCAGCTAGTAAATGTGTTTTCTGCATGTAACACTTTCCTCATAGGTTTCCCTCATTGTGTTTGTTTTGCAAAAAAATTAGAGTGAGTTATGAAAGTTGACAACCCCCTGTTACCTTACACATAGGTGAAAATTCCAATAGCTATATTGTGTCATTTTTTATGATTTTGATCATCCTATACTAGTTTATAGTTGATTTGCATGTTGTGGTTGTTTGAGACAATAATTGAAGTTGCATGAAGGGATAAAAGTGGAGAAAATGGGTTTAAAAAATGATGAAAGAAGAGGAGAAGAGGAGAGGGTGAAGGCAATGATATCTTTTGAAAATTTAAGTTTCATATACGAGTAGAATAGGAAATGCAGAAAGTGAAGGGTAAATATAGAATTTATTTACATGAAGGGCATTTTTGGTATTAATTGAAATGGATGAGGGTAAAATAGGACTTTTAATTAACTAAGGATATTTTAGTAATTATGGGGGTTACGTTAATAACGATATCATTTCTATAATTAGGAATAAATTAGAAGAGAGAATAATGTTGGATTATTAAAAGTAATTGAGTTAGAAATTTTTCGTAAATTAGTCTAATAGAATTTTGTAAATTTTAAGTCTAAAAGTTCGATTAAGGAGTAATTAAGATTATCAAATAGTTGAATCCAAAATCGAGGTAAGAATAACCTTAGACTTTACTCTTAAAACTAAGTACCGTTTTGCTATGAATAAATTATATTTTGAATTAGTCATTAATTTAATCAATGATTAATAATTACATACATGAATTATATTTACTTTAATTATCAAATAATTAAGGTACTATAAGGTGTTTCATTGTTATATTTTCTTACGTTTTCTGAGGTGTATTGCTTGTTAATTTGACAGGAAATGTCTTAATTAAATAGAGACTGGTGGATAATAAATTGTGAATAATTGGTAAAAATCGAGAATCGGTGGCTTGCCTAGAATAGGCTACATTCGATGGTCTTAGATGGATAGATTGTGTCGATATAAACGGGGTGGTGGCTAGGTATCTATCTGTGGAGTAAATACCGAGGCATCCTACGTCCCGAGAATGTCCTGTTGCCATAACTAGGTATCAGAGTAGTACCAGGATATTCTGCGTCGATAGCTAGGTATTAGAATAGTACCAGAGTACTAAAAAAGTTTGAGAAATTGAGGTATCTTGTGTCAATATTTATACATTTAATTACATTTCCACATGGTGAGAGTTTACGATGAGTTGAAATGAGCCAGTAGACCATTGGATGTAAGCCTACTAGATTAAACTAAGCCCAACCAATTCAGTTAAATATTAGGATAAAACATAAATGATAGTTATAATTAATATTTTTGTAAATCATAATTTGGTAAAATGTTTTAGATGTTTATTAACTGTTTGGATTAGACTGAGTGTTCTTGTGTATATAAGTATTATATGTATGATTTAATTAGTTGACTAAGTCTTATAAATTTTTTTTAGTTATTTGATTTTAAGGGTATGATCGTTTACTTTTACTGAATAGGCAGTTCACCTCTTGCCATTTTATTTTTTTAGGAGATTGCGTGATTGCCGATAACCCTAATGCACAGGACGAACCAAGTGGAGTTTAGGTAAGGCCAGTAGATTAATTGAGTAAAGTTGTTCAATTATATATATATATATGAATGTGACAGTTTGGATAGTTGTGTTATATAGAATATTTTTGTATTTTACAAACAATCATCTCTTTTAGAACTAACAAGGAATTGGATAATTAATGATATGTTTTTAAAATTATTTGATTAATTGTAGCTTAAGAATTTTGGAGGATCACATGTACTTTTGTACTCATCCATAATTATAGCGACTTATCATTCAAACATCCTAGCCATATATGGAAAAGCCAACAAAAACTATTTGTCATCTCATTGCCTAATAATTCATAACTAAGCAATATAAACTGTCCTTGATGTTTATAATGACAAATCGAGCAAATGACATTTGATATTTTTTCAGAAGATAGGTGGTATCGAATGTGACCACATCACCAAATTTTACAGAGGTCGTTGATTCCTTATATTGTTCCGGAAAACATTCCTTAGCCTTTTTTTGAATATATCCATCTTCTAGCCTCAATGATCTTAACATGTACATATGATTGAGGCAATCCTTTCGTAAATATGTCATGTTTACGAAATTTGCTTGTGATTAGCAATGTTTCCTTTCCCCGCAACTTAGAAATTGTGGTTGAAGGTTTAAATCTAAGCCGCCATTTATGCTCCCTAAAATACGTAACTATGCAGACTTCGTAAGCAATTGCTTTCGAAATGGAGAATACGAAGCTTCTTCCTCCCTCGTAAATACCATGTTTGTAC
>JANQBM010000006.1:36126028-36141274 GCA_025594535.1 Erythroxylum domingense
CCCTTATCTTAGGATATGTATCGGAATGACCTACGGGCGTCCCGGTGCGTACCCTAGGGTAATGGGGTGTTACACCATACTTATTGAACACATCCATAATTACCATTGAGACTGAGTAGCTATTAAATTTAGGCAATTCTTCCACAAAATTAAGGCTCACATCTTTCTAAACTTGATTAGGCACATGTTGTAGCAAGCTAGGGATAACTAAAGTTTCAAATTTATTCTTTTGGAACACTGTATATTCTTTATAAACTCTCACATATCTCTTACATCTTTTTCTAGAAGAAATATAGTTATACCTTCTTATAAGTCCTTATGAATTTTGGATGTCCTCCATCACGAAAAGCCTGAAACAATGCGATGATTTTTGTCCTTTAACTCTTTATCTCTCCCCATAATTATCTGCTTTTCCACCGTAAGATACCATTAGATCATAATGTATTGGTTATTGCCTTACCTTTTAATTTTTGAATTAGTGACATGATATCCTCCTAACTCTCTTTGATATCTTATAATAGGTCAGTTTGCACACTAGAGATGGTCATGTTATACATTTCATCAGTTGTGTTATTACCTTTTTTATGTTCAATTCTAAAATTAAATCCTAGAAATTTAGATAGCCACGATTGCTGGAAATGAATAGTTTTTTTTTTACGTTAAAAGATACTTCAAGCTTAGATGGTCAATTTGTACAATCCAATGCCTTCTAGTAAGGTAATATGACCACTATATAATTGCGATCACCAATTTCAACAACTCCTTTTTATAAGTTAACAAAAGTATATACTTACCTAAAAGTATCTTATTTATATAAGTTATAAAATGTCCTTCTTGCATTAGGATAGTCCTAACACCCCCTTCACTTTTATTAATTCCCATCAGCAGTTCCTTGCTAAAATTTGAAAGGGCTAATAATGGTGCATTTGCTAATGTTTCCTTTAGGATTTTAAAAGCATCCTCAAACTCTCTATTCCATCTAAAGCATTCTTCTTAAATAATAAAGTCAATGGTTTGCTAATCTATCCAAATCCTCTAATAAATATCATATACTAAGAAAACAACCCTAATAAATTTCTCAACTATTTTAGTGTTTTTGAAATAGGCCAATTGACCTTTATTTGTATCTTTTCTATAATAATGGCAACTTTTTCAACATTTACATGTCTTAAGAATTCATCTTGACCGCTATAAAAGAACATTTAAAAAGTTTCATAGCTAAAAGTGTATTTTAAATCTCAACATTTATAATAGAACACAAAATAGACTTTAACATTTTGAAGCATTCAATTTGAGCCCTAACATTTTCAAAATGTTCAAAATAGATCCTGAGTGGATGAAAAATTTAATAGAGTTAACTCCATGTTAATTAAGTTTCATGTAAATTGTAACGTGACATTTTTTTATTTTTAAACTAAAAAGTGGCCCCATTGGCACGTGGCAAATGAGATCTAATGTCAAAATTTATTAAAGTGGGTTCTACTGTCACGTGGCAAATGAGACCCATTATAAAAATTTATAAAAGTGGGTCCTAGTGTTATGTGACAATGGAGCCCACTTTTTAGTTAATTTAAAAAAATAATTACGTAACATTGTACCCCACTTTTCATTTAAAAATATAAATATAGTGTCATGTCAATATTGATGTGGCATTTAACTGATGGCGAGTTAAGCTCGTTAAATTTTTTTAACTATTTGAGGTTTATTTTAAACGTTTTAAAAAATGTTACAGTTTAATTTGAAAGTTTTGAAACATTAGAGTTCAAGTTATAATTTGATGTAAATGTTGAGGTTTAAAATGTACTTTTGGCCAAAGTTTCATATATAACTTCTACTATCTCATTACTAGTAAAACTTCCTTTAGGTGCTTTAGATTTTTCTACAATGACTGTATATAAAATGTCATTAAAATGACTAAAAGATTTTCTTAAGTAAGCTCTAAAAATTGAATACATTGAAATCTAAAATATAGTTAGGCATTGGTAAGATCAAATGATAAAATAAGAACTCATAGTGACCTTTAAAAGTTTATATATATATATATATATATATATATATATATATATTTTACATATTTTGCATATGCATTTTTATATGATGATAACCAACTTTGAAATCCAACTTTGAAGAGTAACCAACTTTACACAATTCATTTAACAATTGTTCGATTAAAAGAATAGGAAATTTATATTTAATGGTATTCTTATTAAGAGCTCTATAATCCATACAAAATTTCTTTGAACTATCTTTCTTTTTAATTAAAATAACAGGATAAGAAAAAGGATTTACGCTTTGTCAAGTTATGCTTCATCATATTATCAATCAGTTCCTTAATTGCCTCATTTTGGACTTTAAAATATCTTTAACACCTCAAGTCGAATGTTTTAATTCCCTCCTTTAACAAAGTCCTATAATCATATGCCTTTGTTAGTGGTAGGCTTTTAGGTTCATTGAACATATCTTCAAATATACTTTTAACAATTGTTTCAATCTCTCTGTACTTGATAGGATGAGCAATTTTCACTGTTTTGATTTCTAATTCCCTTTTGTTTAGTTCAATTTGAGTTCAACTTAATGGACTTACCCATCTTTTTTTATTAGGAAGTCTTAAGCATTCTTGGAGCCGATTATGAAGTAAAAAGTCATGAAATGGATAGATAAGGAAACAGATACAATCTGGCAGACGTGTTACTGATTAAGCGTGGGCACGTGCAAGGAAAAGGATCATCTGCAGAATTTGATTTCAAATCAAATTCAATCCACCTAAGATCTTTATGATTCTGGAAATAAAATGTTGCCTTATTGGTGGGGATCTGTAGCCTAAATATGTGGGGAGTGTATCTGCTGAAGATTACAACATGATGGAGGAGAGAGGAGATCGAAATTAATTAAAAACATTTACTGTTCACGCGAATTACTGTTCACGTAGAGAGTTTTAGTTCTTACATTTTTCTGTAATAGAGTTTTTTGGTTTCTTAGGATTTTTCGTATTTTTCTGGAAAAAGAACAAGGATGAAGACTTTGTATTTTGCTATTATTCTGTTGTTTTTTACTTCCATTATGAGTAGCTAAATCCTTTTTCTTGGTTGAAGGGAACCACGTTATCATCTAATATGTGTGAGATATTTAAATAAAGTTTATTTCATTGATGAATATTAAGTGTCTTCTGAATTGCTTTTCATGATTGAATTCATTGATTTTTATGGTGTGCAACTAGGAATTAATTTGTTTAATTTATAGCTATATTAATAGGATTTTATGTTTAATCTTGCTAATCCAAAGTGGCAATTAGGATTACCATTTTTACGCTAGAGTTTGGAAATTCTAAGAAGACACTTAATTTGATTAAATGCATGTCGTACGTGTGTTGTCTTGTTCATTGATTTCTTAGTTCTTAAAGCTATTAATCAATTAAACTTAAGATCATATCTAAGTTGTTGACTAAAAAAAATGTTTTGAATATATGTTTCTATTCATTTAATCTTAAGAAAAAAATCACCTAATGAATGTTTATTAATAGACTGAGTTTTATATCGAGGACCATATTAGTTTGACAACGTAAATGACCCGAAACTAAGGTTTGTTTAATGAATTTCTAGATTTGATTATTTTTGTTAATTTAATTTCTACCATTTTTAATTTACTAAATTTATGTCAATTCAAACCCCCCAATTTATTTTCGTTTTCAATTCGTATAACATTTACCTTTAGAATTCCTCGTGGGAACGATCTCAACTCTTCACTAACTACATTTTTCATTACTAGAGTTGGTATTAATTTAGTTGCAGGCGATAGCAGTACCAAATTTTAGCACTGTTATCGTAGAGATTTTTAACGGTTTATGTATGTTACACGAGTAGACAAGACAACTCAACTGTTATTTGATTCAAAGATCGAGAAGACAGCCAAGAGACTACAAAAGCAGACAAAACAGCAACAACAAGTGCAGAAAATGGAAAGGATGGTTGCGAATCGCACTCTTCGTGAACTAGCTACACCCAGAGATGCTCAACAGCCTCACTGCATGAACTTTCCAAATTTGGGGTACAACAACTCTTTTGAATTAAAATCTGAGTTGATCCATTTATTGTCAATTTTCAAAGGTTTACCGAGAGAGGATCTTTATAAGCATTTGAAGAAGTTTGACGTGGTTTACATGGGTATGAAGCCGACAAATATGACGGAAAAGCAAATCAAACTAAAAGCTTTTCCCTTTTCTCTCAAAGATGATGCTCTTGAATGATTATACTATTTAATTGGCGAAAAATATGCAAACATAGGCTGAAATGAAGAAACTTTTCTTTGAGAAATATTTTCCAACATTGAGAGTTGCCAACATTCGAAAGGAAATTTGTGGCATCCGACAACATA
Organism: Erythroxylum domingense; assembly: GCA_025594535.1. Lineage (NCBI taxonomy): Eukaryota > Viridiplantae > Streptophyta > Magnoliopsida > Malpighiales > Erythroxylaceae > Erythroxylum > Erythroxylum domingense. The sequence continues at coordinate 36,130,400 of JANQBM010000006.1, forward strand.
CGGGGGAGAAACTTTACTAATATTAGGAAATATTTAAGAAACTTTGTGCTAGCTCTCCTCATCACCAAATAACCGACCAGTTATTGATTCAATACTTTTATAAAGGCCTTTTGCTCACGGATAGGAGTATGATCGATGCTGCAAGTGGTGGAGCTCTAGTAGATAAAACACTAACAGCTGCAAGAGATTTGATAACAAATATGGCTTCCAATACACAACAATTCGGGATCCGTTTTGGCCATAGTTCAAAACACTTAAATGAAGTGAATGTGATAGCATTGGAGAAAATATTGGATGACCTTACATCTTTAGTGTAACAATTTGCAGTTACAAAGAAAGAAGAGGCAAAGGTATGTGGAATATGTTCGATGTTAGGACACCACATTGACGCATGTCTAATTTTGTAGGAAGAAAACATATGATAAGTGAATGCGGTAGGGGATTTTACTAGACCAAATCAGACGAAATATAACCCATCTTCTAATACCTACAATCCAGGTTGGCGCAATCATCCAAATTTACGTTATGGGAACTCACAAGGACAGCAAGCTACCACAAATTTCCAGCAATTTAGACAACCGTATGTGCCTAGACAACATCAACAAATGACAACTAATTCCGAAGGTAAGTCTTCCTTGGAAGATATAGTTTAATCTTTATCCACTAACACCTTAACGTTTCAGCAGGATACTCCAGCTAGTATTTGAAATCTTGAAAATCAAGTGAGCCAAATGGCAGCTACCATTAATAGATTAGAGGCACAAAGTTATGGAAATTTTTCAGCCCAATCGAAAATCAACCCCAAATATAGTGCTAAAGCTATCATGTTACGGAGTGGGAGGGAATTGAAGGAACCACCACCGAAAATCTCCAAGAGAGAAATTGAGGAGGAAGCATCGAAGGAGGCAATCAAACAGCCAGAAATATGCAAACATGTCTGCAGAATCTAATTGTGCAACCCCCTTTTCCTAGTCGATTTAACAAGGCAAGGAAGGAGGAGCAAGAGAAGGAAATATGGGATACTTTCAGGAAAGTCCAGATAAATATTCCTTTACTTGATGCAATAAAATAGATTCCATGTTATGCTAAATTCTTTAAGGAAATTTGCACTTCAAAATGAAAATTAAATTTGAAGAGAAAGTGTAATTGGGGGAGAATGTTTCAGCCATTTTGCAAAAGAAAACGCTTCCACCTAAATGTCAAGACCCATGTATGTTCACTGTCCCATATAAAATTGGTGATTTGAGAATTGAAAAAGCTATGTTAGATTTGGGTGCTTCCATAAATGTCATGCCTTATGATGTTTATAAGTCTTTAAAAGTGGGACCTCTCAAGGAAACTAATATAGTGATTCAATTAGCGGATCGTTCAAATGCTTATCTAATGGGTATGTTAAAGGACATTTTAGTTTAAGTGAGGGTATGCATTTTTCAGTTGATTTTTATATTTTGCAAATAGGGAGTGATGATGTATCTTCTTCAACCCCGATTTTATTTGGAAGGCCATTCTTAAAAATCAAAAGAACGAAAATTGATGTTCATGATGGCTCATTGACTATGGAATTTAATGGTGAACTAATTAAATTCAATATATACAATGCCATGAAAATTCCAGATGATGAAAAACCTATTGTTTCTGTGGATTTTATCAACACATGGGTGCAAGAAAATTCATTATTGAGTAGAAGGGATACATTTGAAACACTCTTGGAGATGGGAGAGACATCATAGTGGCAAAGCATTAAAGCATCACTACTGCCCAACCATGAATTAGAGGTGTCATTTTGTCAATTAGAAAAATCCAATCAATTGGAGAGGAAGTCACCGTATATGGAGTTATCATGCAATAGCTCCAAGCTGCTGACGTCCTTGATCCAACCACCAATATTGCAGTTGAAGAGTTTGCGTAGCCATTTAAAATACATCTTTTTGGGTGAGAAAGACACGTTATCTGTTGTAATCTCTAATAAACTTACACTTTTGCAAGAAAATCAATTGATTCAAGTGTTAAAGGAGCATAAGGAAGCTTTCAGTTAGACAGTGGCAGATTTAAAGGGTATTAGTCCCACCATTTGCATGCATAAGATATTTATAGAAGATGAAACTAAGGAGGTGAGGCAACCCCAACATCAGTTAAACCCACCCATGATGGAAATGGTGAAAAAGGAAATCTTGAAGCTTCTTGACATTGGAATCATTTATCCAATTTCGGATAGCAACTGGATAATTCAGATCCAAGTAGTTCTAAAGAAAACTGGGATAATTGTGATAGAGAATAGTGATGGTGAGTTAATACTTACCCGTGATTCAAAATGGGTGGCAAGTTTGCATAGATGATAGGAAGATAAATTTGTTTACTAGAAAAGACCATTTTTCGCTTCAGTTTATTGATCAAATGCTTGAAAAACTTACAGGTAAATCTCACTATACTATTTAGATGGTTATTCAGAGTATCACCAGATTTTGGTTGCACCTAAGGACCAGGAGAAAACAACATTCACATGTCCATTTGACACCTTTGTTTACCGAAGAATGCCATTTGGTTTGTGTAATGCACCAATGACATTTCAAAAATGTATGGTAAGTATTTTCTCTAACCTTGTGAAGAATTGTATGGAAGTTTTTATGGATGATTTCACAGTTTATGGATAGTCTTTTGAAACATGCATTATCAACCTTGAAAAAATGTTTAAACGTTGCATTGAGACTAATTTAGTTTTAAATTATGAAAAGTGACATTTCATGGTTGATCAAGGCATAATTTTGGGTCATACAGTTTCTTCTAAGGGAATTGAAGTCGATAAGGCTAAGATAGATGTTATTCGATCTTTATCTTACCCTGCAACTGTGCGGGAAGTTTGTTCCTTTCTTAGTCATACAAGATTCTATCGGTGATTTATCAAGGATTTTTCAAAGATTGTGCATCTCATGTGTGGACTACTCCAAAAAGACATGAAGTTTGATTTTGATTAGCCATGCAAGATTGCATTTGATGAACTCAAGGAATGACTCATTACAGCTCCGATTATTCAACTGCCGAAATGGGATATTCCATTCGAGCTAATGTGTGATGCTTCGGACTATGTAGTTGGAGTAGTACTAGGACAAAAAGTGGACAAAGTACCTCATGTCATCTACTACACTTCCATGACACTTAATGATGCTCAAAAAATTATTCCACGACTGAGAAAGAGTTTTTGGCTGTAGTTTTTCAGTTAAAAAAGTTTCGGTCTTACTTACAAGGTGCAAAAGTGATCATTTATTCCGACCATGCAGCTTTAAAAAACTTGGTGAATAAGAAAGAAGCAAAGTCGAGATTGATTCAATGGATTTTACTTCTCCAAGATTTCGATTTGGAGATATGCGAAAAGAAAGGAGTTGAAAATTTAGGGTCGATCATCTTAGCAAGATCATTCTAACCAATGCATCTGATGTTATCCAAGATGAATTTTCAGATGAAAGTCTCTTCGCAATTCAATAGGTAAGTCCATAGTATGCTGGCATAGTTAATTTCTTAGTAACTAAGTCCTTACTTTATGATTTGTTTAGAGTTGAAAAAGATAAAATTAAGCAAGAGGATAAATATTACATTTGGGATGAACCTCATCTTTAGAAATTTTGTGCTGATTAGATTGTTAGAAGATATGTTACAGATAATGAAATTCCTTCCATATTAAATTTCTGTCATTCATCTGTGTGTGGGGGACACTTTGGTCCTAAAAGAACAGCTCGCAAAATTCTTGAATGTGGATTATTTTGGCCTAAGCAATTTTATGATTCTTACATGTTTTTCCGGTCTTGTGATCATTGTCAAAGAACAGGTAACTTAGGATCGAGAGATCAAATGCCACTTACTATCATCCTAGTATGTGAGAATTTTTATGTCTGGGGAATAGAATTTATGAGTCCTTTTCCTTCTTTTTTGATAAGAATTATATTTTTCTTGTTGTGGATTATGTTTTGAAATGGATTGAAGCTAAGGCTATTTTTTCTAACGATGCCAAAACTATTATAGATTTTGTTAAATCTAACATTTTTAGCAGGTTTGGAATGCCTCGCGCTATCATTAGTGATCGAGAGACCCATTTTTGCAAAAAGATTTTTTAGGCTTTGATGAAGAGATATGATATCACACATCAGGTTTCTACAGCCTGTCATCCGCAAACAAGTGGACAAGCTGAAGTATTTAATAGGGAGATTAAGTTTATACTAAAAAAAGTGGTGAATCTGAATAGAAAGGATTTGGAGTTTACAATTAGATGATGCCTTATGTGCATACCGGACTACTTACAAAACTTCAATAGGAATGTCACTATATAGGTTAGTTTTTGGTAAGCCATGTCACTTACTTGTGGAAACAAAACATAGAGCCTATTAGGCTATGAAGCAGTTGAACATGGACCAAGTAAAGGATAGTAACAATAGGAAATTGCAATTGCAGGAGTAAGAAGAGATTTGTAATGAAGCGTATGAAAATGCCAAAATTTATAAGGAAAAAACTAAAGCTTTTCGTGATAAAATCATTTCTCGGAAATAATTTTTGATAGGACAAAAAGTTTTCTTTATCATTTAAAGCTTAAGTTATTTCTAGGAAAATTACGATCTTATTGGCTTGGGCCATTTATTGTTACTAACATTTTTTCTCATGGTGCGGTAGAAATTGAAAGTTTAGATACATCCTAAGTATTTAAAGTTAATGGACACCGTTTGAAGCCATATTATGAAAACTCTATAGTCGAGCATAGAAGAGATAGCTGGTAACCCCCACCTATCTCTAATTAGGTAAGTCGATACACACATCCAGCTAACGACTTTAAAGAAACGCATTTGGGGGCATCCAAAAATTTTAGGTTCCATTTCATTTTTATTTTTAGTAGTTCTCATTTTTATTTTGTTCAGTTGTTTTATTTCAATTACGAATTCATTCCATTTCATTTAGCATTACCAATTGTTCTTTTAATTTCTGTAATTTTATTAACTAAAAAAATGAAAAAATGAAAAAAAAATTCTTCTTCCCGCTGTCATCACCAAAGTTTACCGGTCCCCCCTAAATTTACTTCCCTCCATGTATTTTTCCTTCAACTTCCAATCACCTTGCAATGTTGTGAATACCCACATAAAACTTACCCTTTTTCATCTCTTCTTATCGAAATCCTAATCTTTTTACATCTTTTCTACGAAACTTCACCCAATCTTCTTTACTATAAATCCCCCATTCCCAAAGCAATATTTTGTGATTTTGTATTCTTTCTTTCAAATCCAGGACTGTGTATTCATTAAGGTTGCCATCATGCTAAGGAAGAAGAGTGATTCAAGAAGGGTAGCGTATCCCATTACAAATTTAGCAACAACCCAAACTCCTTTGAGCATGACAATAACATCAACCCTGGCTACAACATCAATCCTAGTAAAACCTTCGATATCTGAACCAGCACAGGCCCCTCCATACGAAATCGAATAAGGAAGGGCAAACAAATGGAATACTGAAGCCAATGAAACTCAAGCAGTGGAGGATGCACTTCATATTGACTTCTGAAAGACATTGAAAAATTTATCCCTGTAAGTGTGTTCTTACCAATACTCTTAAAGCTTTAGAAATGCATGATTCCTTTGAACAAATGATGGAACCAATTTTCTGGAGTGTGTTTGCTAGAATTGATTGCCCTACATTTGTTGAATTAACAAGAGAATTCTCTACATTTGTTGAATTAACAAGAGAAGTCTACATCACATTTTAGTTTAATTCTCATGAAGATTTTGACTTGTTTACTGAAGGGATTATTGAATTTAGGCTTATGGGTAAGGAGTTTGCATTATCTGTTGCTGAGTTTAATGTGGCTAGGGGTTTTATCTCTACTGATGATGTCAAAAATGAAACATTTTTAAGCTGTCGCTGTGATTATTATAGTGATTTTAACATATCTAAATTGTGGAGTCAATGGTCTGTTTACCCTCATCAGTATAGCTCTAGTACATCTAAGAGTTCATATTTCAAAAATCCTATTTTCAAAATCATACATCGGCTCTTAGCGTATAACTTTTCAGGGCGTCGGAATTCTCCAGGTACCCTTTCTAAAGCTGAATTTTATTTTTTATGGTGTATGAATAGACAAATTCCTGTTAATTTGGGTATTTTGGTTTTTAACACAATTTCAATCCGTATTAAATAAAAAATCCAAACCGTTAATATTAGGGTCTTATATCAATCATTTGGCTATTAATTTGGATGTATTATACCTTGATAATACTGATATGATGGTGGCTTGTGCCATAGAGCCTTTGGATATGGAATGTTTATGTTAGATGGGAATTATCGACATGACTCGTGGAAGAATATCCTTCACCAATCTGGGACCAGCAACTCTTTTCAACCCACGACAAACCACAAGGAGTCAGACTGTCACTAAGACACTACTCCATAACCAGCCCCCTAACCCAATTTGGACGCTCGCTTAGCCTCGCTTGAACGTTGGATGCATTAAATGGAGCAAAATTTAATGGCATATTTGGCAAATCAAGGATTCAAACCTTCTCAACCACCAACTCCATGATTTCGGCACTCCATAAATAGAGAGGCATTCTTTTCTCTCTTCTTTTATATTTTTGCTTCTTTATTCTTATGTCATAACATTGAGGACAATGTTGGTCTGGTGTGGGGGAATTGGAATACATTTGTCTAACTACATGGTCTTGCCTTTCTTTGATTCTCTTTTCTTTAAATTTTTCTTTTCTTTGCATGCTTGTGTCATATGTTGAGCTATGAAGCTTTGTCATATTAGTTTGGATGAGATAAAGGGTGTGAATGAAATTAAACTAGACTATGTGGGTCTAAGGTGAACTATACTAATTAATAGCAATAACTGGTCTTGTACACTTAGTCAAAGTTTGACATTTGAGTGATTAGGTAATATGTGGAATTAAAGTGAATCTTGAATTAAACCTGTGAGCGAATTTGAGCTTTAATGACATCATCTTTATGTCATTCTATTTCTTATATTGTGTGATGCTTCTCTAATCAGGCTTGCCTTCAAAACTTGCACTGAACCAGATTGAATTTGTTTAACTACATGGTTTATGGATATGATTAAGGCCTTCTTTGTTTTAAACGCTTTAGCTTAAATGACCCACCGAGTCAATTTTCCCTTTGCAAAACCCTTTGAGCCTTTAACCCTGTTTGTTTTTAAATTAATCACCTTACATTGAAATCAGAAATCCCTTTAGCCTTACCCTATCATAAGTTTAATGAAGTACTAAGTAAGCATTTAATATCTATAAATTAGGGAATTTTATTTTGTATTATATTCTGAGGTATTTTTGGAGGTACTTCTACTCTTGTTTTAAACCCCTTAGCTTAAATGACCCATCGAATCAATTTTCCCTTTGCAAAACCCTTTGAGCCTTTAACCCTGTTTGTTTTTTAATTAATCACCTTACATTGAAACCAAAAATCCCTTTAGCCTTACCCTATCATAAGTTTAATAAAGTACCAAGTAAATATTTAATGTCTATAAATTAGGGACTTCTATTTTGTATTGTATTCTGAGGTATTTTTGGAGGTACTTCTACTCATGTTTTGTTGATATATGCTACTATTGTTGTTTTATTCATTGATAAAAAAAAGAAGAAAAGGAAAATGAAAAAAATAAAAAAATGAAAAAGAATAAAGAATAAAGAATAAAGCATAGCAGCATTAGTTAGTAATCAGTAGTTGTAGTCTATTGTATTCATATGTTTATCTCAGAATTTGTAGTTGGTTGTCCCTTTTACTTGGTACTTTGTGAATGCTTGTAATTAACCCTTTGCCATTTTTACCTCACCCTTGAACCTAGCCCCATTACAACCCAAAATAAAGTCTTTATGATCTATAAGCTCATGTAATTCAAATGAATGATAACTAGTAAATTTGCAAGCATATGGTAGTGCAATCTATTACAGGGAGATTTGAGGGAAACACTTTAGCCTTAAACATTTGAATCTAAAGAGAGAAATCTGTGAGAAGAATTTACCTTGATTTCATAATTGCCTTTGAACAAAAAAACCAAACCAAACCAAACATACCCAAATTCCCACCTAAGTAGGGTATGGGGAGGGTAAGATGTAAGCAGTCATGCCTGCATCTCTGATGGAGATACAGAGACTATTTTCTGATAGATCCCTGGATAAAGTAAAAGTAAAAACAAATAACAACAAACAAACCAATACAAACAAACACACTCAAGCAACAAAATCAAACACAAGAACAAACCCAACAAACAAAAAACAAACATATCAGACCAATGCAAGTACATCACTGTAGAAGTATAACAATATATGTATATGTATGGGGACTATAACTGATAGAATGCACATGAAACTGAAAATATATACATACATAAAGATGTAAACATGTGAGCAGACATAAGCAGAGATAAATAAAAAATGAAATGAAGAAATTATCGTAATAAAAATACCAATAAAATAAAAGTACACTAGGTACATAATTAATATAATTACATACATATACATTTATATACACATACATTTCATATATGGCTTATTCCTAGTCTAACGTCTACGAACTATTATACCAGAGGTAGAACCTAATCATCTCTTAAAGGAGACTCTAATTCCACCCTACACGTTTTCTATTTATCCTAGGAAGATGTCGTATCCTCATGGGGCTTCAGGAGGAGGGCAAGCGGTCGTGCGGAGGTACGGTCGATCGGCAGACATACTATCCGCCGAACTAGGAGTCAATAACTAAGTTATAGCCCTTCGACTTCGTGAATGGCTACATATAGGAACGACAGGTCGAAACAATATACAAAATACACACGGATGACCTTTACTACTTTAGACCACTCTAAGTGTCTACCTGTATATCGTTGTCTCCCACACTTCAGATCACAGGTCATGTGCTCAGAGCAGACTAAAGCCCGCTTTACCCCTCACTCCCCTGTGCGCCCTATACGTCTAATATCGAAATTTTGCAACGCCAACTGTTTCTATCGGATGTCATATCCTCAGATAGATTTAATGCCTGTAGGTTCAGTCTGATCTGCTCCTCCCATGTCCTCTTTGGCCTCCCTCGGCCTCGTTTTCCTTCTACATGAATCCCTTCAACTCGCCTGACTAGTTCCATCACACTTATTCTGTGCATGTGGCCGAACCATCGCAATCTCCACTCCCTCAGCTTTTCTCCGATAGCCGCGATGCCTAACTTCTCTCTGTACACCCTATTTGGTATTCTAGCTAACATCGTATAACCACACATCCATCTCATCATTCTCATCTCTGCTACTTCAAACTTTCACACTTGTGCCACCCTCATAGGCCAACATTCAGAGCCATACAATATAGCCGGTCGTATTGCCGTCCTATAGAACTTTCCTTTTAGCCTTAGTGGAAATTTCCGATCACATAGGATTTCAGTTGTTGCTCTCCATTTCACCCATCCAGCTTGGATGTGATGAAGTACATCGCTCTCAACATCTCCATCCTCTCGTATGATAGAACCTAGATATTTAAAACTATCTGTTTGGGTTAGCGTGTGAGTTCCCATCCAAACTTTTGGTCTGTCGTCCTCTGGACTCTGTGCAAAATTGCACGCCATATACTCGGTCTTTGATCTACTTAATCGCAGACCATTTGACTCCAAAGTCTGTCTCCACATCTTTAGCTTCCTAGTAACTTCTTCTTTCATCTCTCCGACCAATACAATGTCATCTGAGAACAACATACACCACCACGGCACTGCATTTTGTATGTCTTGCGTGATGACATCTATTATAAGCGCAAAAAGAAACGGGCTTAAAGCTAAACCTTGATACAACCTTATATCCACCAAAAAATACTTTGTATCTCCCACTGGCATACGCACATAAGTTCTAGCAGCCTCGTACATATCCTTTATAGTCCTGACATAGGTACGAGTAACGTTCTTCGCTTCTAAACATTTCTAAATGACTTCTCTTGGCACACTGTTATATGCCTTCTCTAAATCAATAAAGACCATATGTAAGCTCTGCCTATGCTCTCTATAGTTCTCCATCAGCCGTCGTAATAAATGGATTGCTTCAATAGTTGATCTCCTAGGCATGAATCCAAATTGATTCCCTTTCACTTGTACTATTTTGTGCAATCGTTGTTCAATAACTCATTCCCACAGTTTCATAGTATGGCTCAAGAGTTTGATGCCTCTATGGTTTCCACATTCTTGTGCGTCTCCCTTGTTCTTATAGATCGGCACTACTACGCTACTTCTCCACTCCTCTGGCATTCTCCCCGTGTGCAAGATAACATTGAAAAGAGTGGTAATCCATTGAACCCCCACCTCGCCTAAACACTTCCACACCTCAATAAGTATCTGGTCAGTGCCTACTGCTTTCTCTCTTTCCATCTTGCTAAGGGCTTCTTTCACCTCCTCTTCAGAGATTCTTCTAACATCCTCACATTGTGTATCCTGGGGTCTCTCTTCTTCTCGACTCTGTATACCAGTGCCTGCATGTCGAACCTCATTAAACATGCTGGTGAAGTAGACTTCCCACCTGTCTTTAATGTCTTGATCTCCCAAAAGTGTTCTACCATCGACTCCTTTTATATACCTAATGGTGTCGATATCTTTACTCTTTCTGGCACGTGCCTTAAAGAGCTTATGTATATCGTGTTCGCCTTCTTTAGTATCCAATCGTCGATACATCTCTTCATAGGCCTTTATTTTTGCCTCTAAGACTGCTTTTTTCGCTTCTAATTTTGCATGTCGGTAGTCTTCCCTTCTTTTGACTCTCTCTTGCTCATCAGTAGTTGCCATCAATCTTTTAAGATTTTCCTGCTTTGCCTTAACCTTTATCTGTACCTCGTCGTTCCACCACCACGATTCCCTATCCATTCTCCTTTT
>JANQBM010000006.1:36148959-36156459 GCA_025594535.1 Erythroxylum domingense
GTGTTAAAATTTGGAATGAAAATATATATTTCTGATGCCATATATAGCTGTGTTTTTTAGTTTTGTTCTTTGTTCAACAGGGGGTAGATTTCATAAAAATAAAGGAAACTCTGCTGAAATTTTTGTAAATTCTAATTCACTTGTATTTGTATTGAATTTTATGTGTGAATTTTGGAATGAAATATATGTGTTTCTTGTTGAGAATGATAATGTTATACTGGTGCCATATATGATTGTGGTTTTAGTTTTTTTCTTTGTTCAACAGGGGGTAGATTTCATAAAAATAGAGAAAATTCTGTCGAAATTTTTATAAAATCTATTTCACTTATAATTTACATTTTATTCTTATGCAGGAAAAGTCCATAGGCATGAGGCCTACACCCCATCAGTTATTTCTGCACACTCACACTAAGAAGCATGACGGTGTGACTTTAGTCAACAATCGTTGTAGAGAACTCAATGTATGTGAAGTTTATTATTTAATATTAATAATTCTTACTAATTATAAACATTGCTTTCTGATAGGACCAAATACAATAAAGCATTGAATGACGGTCTCAACAATCTGAAGCTGTTGATGACATTGAAGTAGTGGGTGGTAGGGACTGTTGTGGGAGGATATTCGACTTAGGTTCATTTGCAAACACTTGTTATTCGCAATTCTCCACGTCTAGTATAGCAGCATCTGCTAGGCGGTTCACCCCCAATCAAGTGGAAGCACTTGAGAGCACATTGCAGGCATTGTCGACTCAGTTGTAGCAGACGTTGGAACAGTTGCAACAGTCGATGGCACAATAACAACAGTCGATGTAGTTCATCTCTCAACTCCGTCAAGAGGTGAATGAATTGAAGCGTAAGGGCCAACCAGAGCATCCGCCATCTCCAGATCAATAGTGTACTTTGGTCATTTAGTTTGTAATGCATATACTTATTGTAAAACAATGTAATGTTTTTATTATCAATTATGATATTTTAACTTTTAATCATTAATCAAAATTTCTATTTTAACAAATTAAATGTATATTATAAATTTATAAGTATTAAAATTACGCATTAACCATAATTAAATATAATGACAATACCTATTATATATATTAAAAAAATTAAGAAATGCATTTACCGACGGAAAGAAACGTTCGTCGGTAAATAAATGATCTATTATCGACGGTCCACTATTTTTCGTTGGTAATGGTAGAAGGAATTACCAACAGAAAAACATATCCGACGGTAAAGCTTTTAGCAAATATACCGACTATAAGTTTGTTACCATCGGTAAATATGCCAACGGCAAAAAAACAACCGTCGCTAAATAGTACCAATGGTAAGGCACAAAGTAAACCTTCAGTACATTTACTGACGACAAGTTAATATACCGACGGTATTGAATTAACCATTGGTAAAGTTACCGACGGAATATGCTTTAACCGTCAGTAAGTATTAGCTACGACTGATTCTACGACGCTTTCGTCTGTTGGAGAATTCCGTCGGTAATATTTATTACTAGCGGAATGATCGTGTTTTTTGTCGGTAAGTTTTGTCATAAAAAGGCATCGATTCAAGTGCTAAGGGAGCATAAGGAAGCTTTCAATTAGACAGTAGTAGATTTAAAAGGTATTAGTACCACCATTTGTTTGCATCGAATATTGATGGAAGATGAAGCCAAGGAGGTGAGGCAACCCCAACATCATTTAAACCCACCCATGAAGGAAATGGTGAAAAGGAAATCTTGAAGCTTCTTGACGCTGGAATCATTTATCCAATTTTGGATAGCCATTGGGTAAGTCCGGTCCAGATAGTTCCGATGAAAACTGGGATAACTATGATAGAAAATAGTGATGATGAGTTAATACCCACTCGTGTTCAAAATGGGTGGAGAGTTTGCATAGATTATAGGAAGTTAAATTTGGTTACTAAAAAAGATCATTTTCCTCTTCCGTTTATTGATCAAATGCTTGAAAGACTTAAAGGTAAATCTCACTATTACTGTTTAGATGGTTATTCAAGGTATCACCAGATTTTAGTTGCACCTAAACACCAGAAGAAAAACAACCTTTACATGTCCATTCGGCACCTTTGCTTACCAATGAATGCCATTAGGGTTGTGTAACATACCAACGACATTTCAAATGTGTATGGTAAGTATTTTCTCTAACCTTATGGAGAATTATATGGAAGTTTTTATAGATGATTTCATGGTTTATGGAGAGTCTTTTGAAACATACATTATCAACCTTGAAAAAGTGCTTAAACGTTACATTGAGACTAATTTAGTTTTAAATTACGAAAAGTGTCATTTTATGGTTGATTAAGGCATATTTTTGGGTCATACAGTCTCTTTGAAGGGAATTGAAGTAGATAAGGCTAAGATAGATATTTGATCTTTATCTTACCACACAACTGTGCAGGAAGTTCGCTCTTTTCTTAGTCATAGAGGATTCTATCGGCGATTTATCAAAGATTTTTCAAAGATTGCGCAACACATGTGTAGACTACTCCAAAAAGATTTGATGTTTGATTTTGATGAGCCATGCAAGATTGCATTTGATAAACTCAAGGAATTACTCACTACAACTCTGATTATTCAACCACTAAAATGGGATATTCCATTCGAGTTAATGTATGATACTTCAGTCTATGCAGCTGGAGTAGTGCTGGGTCAAAAAGTGGACAAGGTACCTTATGTCATTTACTACGTTTCCATGACACTTAACGATGCTTAGAAGAATTATTCCACGACAGAGAAAGAGTTTTTGGGTTGGAAAAGTTTCGGTCCTACTTATGGGGCACGAAGGTGATCATTTATTCAGACCATGCAGCTCTAAAATATTTGGTGACTAAGAAAGAATTAATGTCTAGAGTGGTTCGATGGATGTTATTTGTCCAAGAATTCGATTTGAAAATACACGACAAGAAAGGAGCTGAAAATTTGGGGGTCGATCATCTTAACAGGATCATTCCAACCAATGCATCTGATGTTACCAAAGAAAAATTTCCAGATGAAAGTTTCTTTACATTTTAACAAGTAATTCTATGGTATGCTGACATAGTTAATTTCTTGGTAACTAATTCCTTACCTAGTGATTTATCTGGAGCTGAAATAGATAAAATTAAATGAGAGGCTCAATATTACATTTGGGATGAACGTCATCTTTGGAAATTTTGTGCTGATCAGATTATTAGAAGATGTGGTACGGATGATGAAATTCCTTCCATATTAAATTTCTATCATTCATCCGCGTGTGGGGGACACTTTGATCCCAAAAGAGCAGCTTGAAAAATTCTTGAATGTGGATTATTTTGGCCTAAGATATTTTATAATTCTTACATGTTTTGCAAGTCTTGTGATTGTTATCAAAGAATAGGTAGCTTGGGATCGAGAGATTAAATGCCACTTACTAACATCTTGGTATGCGAGATTTTTGATGTCTGGGGAATAAACTTTATGGGTCCTTTTCCTTCTTCCTTTGGTAAGAATTATATTTTGCTTGTTGTAGATTACGTTTCGAAATGGGTTGAAGCTAAGGTTACTTTGTCTAATGATGCTAAAACTGTTATAGATTTTGTTAAATCTAACATTTTTGTCAGGTTTGGAATGCCTCAAGCTATCATTAGTGATCGAGGGATCCATTTTTGCAACAAGATTTTTGAGGCTTTGTTGAAGAGATGTGGTGTCACACGCCAAGTTTCTACAGCCTATCATCTACAGACAAGTGGACAAGCTGAAGTGTCCAATAGAGAGACTAATTCCATAGTTGAATAGGCGGTGAATCCAAATAGAAAAGATTGGAGCTTACGATTAGATGATGCCTCATGGGCATACCGGTCTACTTACAAAATTCCAATAGGCTTGTTGTCATACAGGTTAGTTTTTAGTAAGCCTTGTCATTTACCTATGGAAATAGAACATTGAGCCTACTGCGTTGTGAAGTAGTTGAATATGGATTAGGTAGAGGTTAGTAACAGTAGGAAGTTACAATTGCAAGATTTAAAAGAGATCCGTAATGAAGAGTATGAAAATGACAAAATTTATAAGGAAAAACCGAAAGCTTTTCATGATAAAATGATTTCTTGGAAACAATCTTCAATAGGACAAAAAGTTCTTCTTTATCATTCAAAGCTTAAGTTATTTCCAGGGAAATTATGATCTCGCTGGCTCGGTCCATTTATTGTTACTAACTTTTTTTCTCATGGTGTGGTAGAAATTTAAAGTTTAGATACTTCTAAGGTATTTAAAGTTAATGGACACCGTTTGAAGCCATATTATGAAAACTATTCATTCGAGCATATGGAAGAGATAGAGTTGGTCCCAAACCATCTTTAATCAGGTAAGTCGATACACACGTCCAGCTAACGACTTAAAAGAAATGCATTTGGGGGCAACCCAAAAATTTCAAGTTCCATTTCAGTTTGATTTTTATTTATTTTCAGTAGTTCTCATTTTTGTTTTATTTTGATAAGTTATTTTATTTCAATTATGAATTCATTTCATTTCATTTAACATTCCTGATTTTTCTTTTAATATCTGCAATTTTATTTTTAAAAAAATGAAAAAAAATTTCTCCTTCCTGCCGCCATTATCAAATTTTACTGCCCCCCCTAAATTTTTACTTCCCTCCTTCACTTATTCCTTACTTCCACGTTCAATCACTTCAGACTTTACACAACCCTTGCAATTTCGTTAACGCCCACCTCACTTTAACACAAAACCCACCTTTTGACACCTTCTCTACCGTAACCCATCCATTACTAAAGTAACATTTTGTTGGTTTTGTGTTCTTTATTCCGAGTTCAGGACTGTGTATCCACCAAGGTTGAAATCATGCCAAGAAAGAAGAGTGATTCACGAAGGATAGCCTATCCCATTGTAAATTTGGTGACCACCTAAACTCCATTGAGCACCACGATGATGTTGCAACATCAACCCCATCAATACCTCCAATTTCGAAATCAACATTAGGCCCCTCAATAGGAAATCAAACAAGGAAGGGTATATAAGTGGAGAACTGTAGCCAATGGCACTCAAGAAGTGGAGGCTTCACTTCTTTTCGACTCTTAGAAGATAATGAACAATTTTAGCAATTTAGCCAACGCAAAATTTATCCTTGTAAGTATATGTTTACTGATACTCTTCAAGCCTTACAAGTTCATGATTCCTTTGAACAAATGATGGGACCAATTTTCTAGAATGTGATTGCTAAAATTGACTGCCATGTATATGTTAAACTAACGAGGGAAATTTACAACATGTTCCAATTTAATTCCTATGAAGATTTTGATTTTTTTACTGAAGGAATCGTAGAATTTAGACTTATAGGAAAGGAATTTGCTTTTTCAATTGCTGTTTTTAAGATGGCCATGGGTTTTGTTTCAACTAATGATGTTAAAGATGAGCCATTTCTAAGTTTCTGATATGATTATCATGATGATTTTAATGCATCTGAATTGTGGACTCAATGATTTGTAGAACCTAACACATATAATGCTAGTGTATCTAAGAGTTCATATTTGAAAATTCCTGTTTTCAAAATTATTCATCAATTCTCAGCATATAATTTTTCAGGGCATTAGGATTCTGCAGGAAAACTTTCCAAAGTTGAATTTTACTTTTTATGGTGTATAGATAGAAAAATTCCTTTCTAATGTAATTTCAATCCTTGTTGAATAAAAAATCTAGACCTTTGATATTAGGATCCTACATCACTCAATTGGCCATCCATTTGGATTTATTGGACCCTAACAATACTGACATGATTTTGGCTTGTGCTATAGAACCCTTGGATATAAAATGTTTGTATAGGATGGGAACCGTGGACCTAAGTCATGGACGTATATCTTTCACTAATCTGGGTCCAACTATCCCTTTCAATCCACATCCAGCTATAAGAAGTCATAACAGATGCACCACGTAGCCACCAACCTCCCTAAGCCAATTTGGATGAGTGTCTCAGTCGACTCGAACATTGAATGCACCGATTGGAGCATAATTTAATGGCATATTGGGAGCATCAAGGATTCCAACCTCCTCACCCCACCAACTCCATGATTTCGGACTTCAACAAATAGAGAAGCATTCTTTTCTCTCTTCTCTTCTATTTTTGCTTCTTTAATCTTATTTCATAACATTAAGGACAATGTTGGTCTAGGTGTGGTGGAAAGATATGGAATACATGTGTGTGACTATGTTGTCTTGCTTTCTTTAATTCTCTTTTCTTAATTGTTTTTCTATTCTGTGCATGCTTTGTGTGTTGAGTTATGAAGCTTTGTCATATTAGTTTGGATGAGAATGAGTGTGTGCATTAAATTAAAATGGGCTATGTGAGTCTACGGTAAACCATGTTGATTAATTGCAATAACTGGTCTTGTACACTTAGTCAAAGTTTGACATTTGAGTAATTAGGTAATATGTGGAATTAAAGTGAACTCTTAAATTAAACCTATGAGTGGATTTGAACCTTGACGACATCATCTTTATGTCATTCTATTTTCTTATATTGTGTGATGCTCCTCTAATCACGACTTGCCTTCAGAACTTGCATTGACCCATATTGAATTTGTTTGACTATATGGTTTATGGAAATGATTAAGGCCTTCTTTGTTTTAAATCCCTTAGCTTAAATGACCCACTGAGTCATTTTTTTTCCTTGCAATTCCCTTTTGAGCCTTTAACCCTGCTTGTTTTTTAATTAATCACCTTACATTGAAACCTAAAAACCCTTTAGCCTTACCCTATCACAAGTTTAATGAAGTACTAAGTAAACATTTAATGTCTATAATTTGGGAACTTTTGTTTTGTATTATATTCTGAGATATTTTTAGAGGTCCTTCTACTCATGTTTGGTTGATATATGCTCTTATTGTTTTTTTATTCAAGTAAAAAAAAGGAAAAAATAAAGAAAAGAAAAATAACAAAAAGAGAAAAAATATGAAAAAAAGAATAAGCATAGTAGCATTAGTTAGTAATGAGTAGTTGCAGTCCATTGTATTCATATGTTTATCTCAGAATTTATAATTGGTTATCCCTTTTACTTAGTACTTTGTGAATGCTTGTGATTATCCCTTTTCCATTTTTACTTTACCCTTGAACCTAGCCCCATTATAACCCATAATAAAGTCCTTCTGATCTATGAGCTTATGTAATTTGAACGAATGATAACTGGTGAATTTGCATGCCTATGGTAGTGCAATATATTAGAGGTAGATTTGAGGGAAACACTTTAACCTTAAACACTTGAGCGTAAAGAGATAAATCTATTAGAAGAATTCACCTTGGTTTCATACTTGCCTTTGAACAAGAATGTTTTAATTTGACTTTGTTTGTTTGTATCGGTGAAAAGTAATTATAATGTGTGTTACAACCTAAGTCTTGCTAGCCCAAGTTTAGAAAATTGTGTGCACTTAATCTTATAAAGGATGAATTGATATCGTGTAGTGGTTTGGTATATTTACTCCAGGGTGAGCAAAGGTCCGGTGTGGGGGAATTTGTTAAGTTGTCATTTTTGT
>JANQBM010000006.1:36214609-36227753 GCA_025594535.1 Erythroxylum domingense
TTTTATTTATTATTTTAATTTTAATTTAATTTTAAAAATAAAAATTTAAATAAAAACAATAAATTATATTTTGTCTATTAAGTGTACAGCGGTACTTTAAGTGCACGTCCGTGCACTTATTCAAAATTTTATTTTTATTTTTAAAAAATTTAATAATAACATATTGATAATTAAATAATTAAAATAATTTATTATTTTTTATTTTTTCATTTTCAGTTTAATTTAATTTTTAAAATAAAATTAAAAATTAAAAATCAATAAATTACATTTTATGTAATAAGTGCATGGCTGTGCATGCTTATGGGAGAGAGGAGAGAGCAACTCGTTCGCGACTTGGCTATAACTAATAGGGTATTCGAAGTTTGGACATAGGAACAAGGGAGAACGTCTTTAAATTTTTAACAAAAATGACTTGATTTTAACGTTAGATAGATATGACAGAGTAATATTAGATAGATAATTCAGACTCATTTCATAGGCATATTAACAAGGGACTTGATACTTTGTACCACCTATTATGTGCCAATTTTGTGTCATTCTGTTTTAGCCATCTATTTATGTAAGGTCCGTATAAATAAATGACTAAGATGAATTGGTACAAAGTTGACACATGGTAAGTGGTAAAGAAGATTTTGGTTGTATTAACAAACACTGGCCAATC
The DNA here is from genome assembly GCA_025594535.1 of Erythroxylum domingense. Taxonomy (NCBI): domain Eukaryota; kingdom Viridiplantae; phylum Streptophyta; class Magnoliopsida; order Malpighiales; family Erythroxylaceae; genus Erythroxylum; species Erythroxylum domingense. Next base: position 36,215,271 of record JANQBM010000006.1, read on the forward strand.
ACCGTCTCGTCGATGTCGTTTATGAACCGCAAGTGGGAGGGGAATGTTAAACGGTGATTGGCAAATAAACATTGGAATCCACGACAAACACGTAGCGCAGAGTCTGGGCTATCTGCTCGTCGTTAATTGGTTTATGCTAATTCCTGGTGGATTGTTGCAAAAGCAGATGCCACTAGAATGTGAATGATTTATTTCATCAGGGCCTCAGGCCATTGGACATTGGTGTGCTGTTTTTCTAATGATATCTGTTTTTAAATGTTTCGCTCATCAACGGTAATCATTCTAGAGGTGTATGCCCTCTCCATAAATTGTGGGGCTGTGTTAGTTCATGTTCCAGACAAAATTGTAGTAGTATAGTAAGCAAGCAGAAGAAGTTTTAACATGAAGAGCCAAGCAGCAAAGTTGGGAGTGGTGGTTATGGTTCTGGTGCTTGTGTTCATGGCTTTGGGTCCACAAACAGTGGAGGGAGCGTTTAGCATACAACTCAACCCATGCACACTTGCTCAGTGCGTAGCTGAATGCAAGAAAGTTCTGCACGAAAAGTATTTGAGTGCAACCTGTGCAACGGGGTCTCAAGGCAAGTTTTGCATTTGTCTGGGATGAGACCTGCACAAGATTTGAATATTTGTTTGTGGTGTGGAGTGTTTTTCTAATAGTTTTGGTCTGATTCCCAGCAAGACTTCTGTAATCTTACTTACCGCAATACTATGTAAAAATCCAGACACTTGCACTGTTCAGCTTTGAAATGTAAGTAGCAAAATATCTTTCCAGATGAAACCACAAAAGGACACAAACAGAATCAAGACCAGCTTGAATGTGACTGCTATTTCTGTTCCATGATGAAGTAACATGAAACCATAATTCTGAACAAAAGTTTTACCACACATTATAGTCGTACTAAAATCAGCATCACATTCACAACCAAGGAAATAAGCAGCTTTGTCCCTGTTGGAGTAGGGTCTTATAAATGTAAAGAAAGTCAAAGTGTGTAGTAGTTTTTTCTATGGTAAATAAAAATTGAAGTCCTTAAAATTAAAGACTATGTAGGATCAAATTAAATACCGAATTTGGACTGTTAGCAGTTCATTAATACAAGGTAATACGCAATTTGTGTCAAATACACCCATCCTAGGCTTAGCTAAGCAGACTGCTTCAAAATAGCAGGAAATTAAGCTTAAGTTGAACATTAGAATCCTATAAATGCTAGATCTACATTCTATTTCTCAACAGTAGAATGATCTAACTCCCACTGTAAGGTTTTGCACCACTATAATCCCTCCATTTAGGTATGCCAGAAGTAATTGCTCTTTGTATGACATCTATCCGCTCATCAATTAGAGATTCTTTTAATTCCTCCAGTTCGGCATACTCCTTTTCCATTATAACTTCCAGATCATCAAAATGCTTTACTTTGTATTTCAGTTTCTTCAACTGATGATTCAGCCACAAAATGAGCAAGTATCAGTAGCCACTTCTTCTAAATTATCTAATTTTAACTCTGCATTGCATAAAATGAAGGTGAAAAACATCCTTCTACCTGCGTCTCCAGTATGACTGCCATCAAATTCTCAATTTCTCGGTCTTCCTGATCAGCCAACAACTTGGCACGAGCAGCAGCTGATCCAAGAGCTGTTGCTACTGCAGCTCTAAGCTGCAAAGTTAAAGGTACATCATCCAGCATTTGGCATGTTTCTGTAGTATCTGAAAAAGATATATATGAATGAAGAGACAGAATTTAAATAACATAGTAGGTAATCTTAACCAAAACAAAAAAGAGAAAAATAAAGGCATTTAAAGGGGGAAAAATGACTCCATCTTGATTTATAGAGATCACGCAAGCATAATCCACAGTGTAGACAGCACTGCAGTGATTTCGTTTCTCAATAGCACCTGGATCGAGGTGCAAAAATGCATTTACTATAATTACCTGCATGAGCGGGTCTCTCCTTCATCTCTGAATCTTCACAAGGACAGGGTCTGAAAATAGAAATTATAACTAATTAAAGACATGCCGGTAAACAAGTTAAAACCAGTAATCTTATTAACATTAGAGGAGAAAATTTCATATAAACCTCTCTAATTCAGAATGGACATCCGAAGAACAAAACCTGTTGGTCAGGAAGTCTATTTCACCATCAAATATATCCCTTGGAAATGAGGTTTCATTACAAAGTGCTGCAACAGCAGCATCAGCTGCAGCAGCTGAGATATCATGATCAACCAAGGTCGAGATCAAGGCAACCTAAAGAAAGATTGGGAATTAGACAGTACATGGTAAAATGGAAAGTATGAATAGGAAGAAAAAACTAGAGTCATGATACTTTTGATGTAAAGAGATGAAGAACCCATAAGTAGCCAAAATAGTATAAGAAACCACCATTGCTATAGAAGGTTCCCTTAAACTTTCTACAAAACAGATCAATAGCCAAGGAATCACTTCATCCAACAAATTAGTCGTGCATTTGATCCTTCACACGATTCTCAACTAATTAAGATGAAAACAAAATTGAACAAGAGACGCATTAAACATCTTCGTGCTAGACTTCAAGTAACTGATCATACCTGTTTCATCAAAGAACTACCACCATCAGAAAGAGAAGCAACACATTGTCTTTTTGAAGGATAAGCCTCAGTCACCGAATCTCCATTTTGCTCAGTTTCATCCGTATTCTCATGCAATTCACCCTCACTCTTTACTTCCTGTAGATGATCCGGAGGAGATAATGGAACTTGTTCAGTCCCATTTATCTTTCCACTCAATACACCGGAATTACCCCTTCCAGTCACAGAAGTCAACAAAAAATCCCCAAATGGTAGCTCAATAAGCTTAGATATGCAATCTAGTTTAGTCTTAGTTTGGACACTTTGAGCAACAAGGTCCCAATTGTCCCCGTGCTTCAAAACAGACTCTAAAAGAAGTAAAATCTCGGCCTCGGTCCAAACAGCTTCCTTTGAGCTGCTGTCAATAAACTTGAAATCATCCTTACTCTTGTTCGCTCCAAAGTTTCCATCTTTATAACATTTTACACATATCACATAGTCACCCTGCTGAATGATGATTAGGATACTCCAAATAAGTGAAATACGAACGCAATAAGATACGATACAAGAATTTGCAGAATAATTCAATGAAAAGCTATAATTTTTGAGGATACCTTATCGTGCTCGTATCTGCCTGAATCACAATTTCCACTGCAACTTCCACACAAAAACCTCTTTGACTTTCCCAAGTCACTATACACATCCGAATAAGAAGCCAATGGCGGCAACTTCACTCCATTCTCAACAACGTCGCCGACATGTCGGCGGGGCACCCAGATAGGCTTCAAAGAATTCGGGGTGGCCACGACTCGGACCCCATTCGGAGCCCCGTCTTCAACCCTAACGTTTCCTGACTCGTCGCTGTTCGGGTCATCATCCCGAGACGAAACTACGCCGAAGTTAATAAGTCCCCACTTCTCCAAGAAGCGAAACACCTTGTGGATCAAATTAACGTCTCCAATTAACGACTTCCGAATTTCGGTGAACGTGAGCCTTCTGGAAGAATCTTCGCGGAACTTGTTGATGATGAAATCTCTGTATTCTTTGTAGACTTTGGGAGTTCTCGTGATGGACCTCCCGTCGAAGAACTCTTTCAATGCGCTCCTCTCCGTCTCGTGTATGTCGTCCCATGTAAACCAGCCTAAAGGAACCAAATATCATAAACAAAATAATAGAATATTTTTCCGAGAGAAACTATTTTCTGAGAAAACAATCAAAGAGAGAGAGAGGAGGTTAGTTACTAGAGTAGCTGGGAATGGTGTAGAGGTCGAGTTCTGGTTCACAGGGTCGGGTCGGAACTGGATTCGGATTCTCCATCTCCAATCTAAGCCGAGTCGTATAAGACTTCACTTGCGTGGAGCGGAATATAGGGTCTAAGTATCTCACGTGACTGGCCATCTAAGTAAGAGTACGCTCACGTGACCGGCCAATCAGATTCTGAAGTGCTACGTTGTCGTATGGAGGAAAAAAATTGAATACAAGCGGGAGCAACGAAGGACCTTGAGCTCGGTGTCTTTGACCGAGGTCCAAACAAACCGCTAAAGCCCGCTCTCTATTTGGGAAAGGAAAATTTTGAACCCCCGCCTTTTTTTCCTCCAAAAATCCCCAATCTGAATCAAATTCAGTGTCCCTGATCCCTAGCATTTATTTGTTTTCTCCGAATTTAGGGTTTTCTTTGATTATCAATACTTGTTGTTTGGTTTCTTCTCGATTTGGTCGCGTGGTCCATGGCAAGCGAAACCCTAGAGGAAAAGAAACCAGAGGAGGAGGCAGCAGTTCCTGTGGAAGAGAAAGAGAAAGAGGAAGTTAAGCCTGAAGAAGAAGAAAAAGAAGAGAAGAAGACTCTAGAAGCTTCTTCGGATAAGAAAGATGTTGAGGTTGAGACTGAGCAAGTGAAAGAGAAGGAAATGAACGAGAAGGAGGAGGAAGAGGAGGACGAGGGAGAGAGTGAAAAAGGCAAAGCTAAAGAGGCGGTTACGCCGAGCAGCGAGAGGCCTACTAGGGAAAGAAAGACGGTGGAGCGCTACTCGTCGCCTCAGGCCGGGAGATCCGCTACTAAGCCCTTGTCTATTCAGAAGGTCAGCTCCGTCTAGCCTACTGCTTCTTTGTTGTATTTTTATGGAATTTAGGTGTTGAATTTTGGAGCAGTTGTAGTAATTTTCGAGTTTTCTGTTATTTCAGGGAACTGGCGCGCCTTTGAAGGACATCCCAAATGGTACTTTTTTCTTGCTTTCTTAAGTTTCTTTAAATTGTTTGTCCTGAAACTGATTGAAATGTCTAGTTTAATCTTAATTGGAGGAAAGAGATCCTCTTGTTAGCGTCTGAAATGAATGTATTAAAGGTCCACTTTATAGTAAGCATCACCATGGGTGATTCTTGATGCAGGCTTGTAAAATTAGTTGCTGTCATTATTTTTTATTGTATATGATATGATGGACATAGGGGAAGAGCTTTTCCTGTTTCTACCTTTAAATTCCACTGTCATGAACCTCCTGATTTATTCAAGGTTTTCATCTTGCCAAATGAAAGAATTGAGCCCCTTATCATTCTGAGCTAGATATAGTTTATTGGTGTACTTCTAGTTCTACCTGCTTTATACTCTCTTGTTTATACTTTGTATCTTATTGGTAATGATACAACTGCTAGAAAATGTGGAAGATGGATATTCTTGTGTAAATCTAGTTAAACACAGTTGACTTGAAGATTTCATATTATCTCTTGACATGAAGCATATATTTCTCCGTTGAAGAGACTTAAAGATTTGTTTCTTTTCTCTTTGTTTTTTACTTATTTTGACTTTGTTGTGACAGCAGACTGGCTTTATTTTTTGTCTGATATTGTAAACTGTTTCAGTGGCTTTCAAGTTGTCCAAGAGAAAACCTGATGACAATCTGCAAATGCTTCATACAATACTCTTTGGAAAGAAAGCTAAGGTGCTTGACCAGATCTATCTTTTGAATGGTTACCCTTGACTTTTTTCTCTGTATCTCATTTTTTTTTATATTCCTTTTGCTCTGAACCTCATTTATTTTTTGCTTTCCTCTTTGATTTTCAACTATTGTTCTTTTTGCAGGTGCACAATCTGAAGAGGAACATAGGCCAGTTTTCAGGCTTTGTTTGGGCTGAGAATGAGGTCTTCAACTAAGTGCTGAAAATTATTCATTTTTTAAATCTTCCTGTTTACATGTGATTTATGTCCATGAATTATGCTCACTTGAACTTAGGATTTATTTGCTGATTTGAACGACTATCAACTTATGCATTAACTATTGCTGGTGCTAAAAGTAATTCTTAATGCAGACTTCAAAACTTTTTGCAGGAAAAACACAAGGCTAAAGTAAAGGAAAAGCTTGACAAGTGTGTTAAAGAAAAGTTGATGGACTTCTGTGATGTGCTTAATGTTCCAATAAATAAAGCCAATGTCAGAAAGGTCAGATTGTGAAAAATATCTGGATATTTCTATTTCATTATAATTAGAATCTAATTTCATCTTGAATTTATTGGTTGTTATTGGCATATCTTTTCAGGAAGAACTCACTGTAAAGATATTCGAGTTTTTAGAATCCCCACATCCTACAACTGACCTCTTACTTGCTGAGAAGGAACAGGTTTCCTGTTCTTAACTTTTTTTCTAGTTGCAAAGTGTTACAGTTTTCTGGTTTTAAAAAAATAGATGATGCTGATTTGATTTCAGAAGGGTAAGAAGCGAAAGGTTTCTTCTGGCAAAGGTGGGATTTATGGAGAGGCATCAGTTACACCAGCCAAGGTTTGTGTCCTGTGGAATTGTCCTTTCATCGTGAAGCCTTTTATTTCGTTAGGAAATTATGTAAGGTTATGTTTGAAATGCATGTGAACCAGATTTTTTAACTCTGAAACTGTAGTTTTTTCTTAATATAATGACATGTTGGTGTTTGGAGAAAGGTGCTTTCCTATGTTTTGTTTCTTACGGCATTCTAAATGAAAAAGAAAATTGTTGGGCAGAAGATACTGTGTTATGGATAGAAGTCCTTATGTTTGTATTCTTGACATTTCTTATCCATGGTTTTCGTCAGGATTCTTGAAATCTGAAAATACACAATTTGTTTATAATGTATTTGCTCATTATTGTTGCATTATTGTGACTGTGCGTTAAATTTCCAACATCTTAGAATTGTATGAGTTTATGTTTACTCTGAATTAATTAAGAAGATTCTCATAGTATTAATTTTTCTTTTTTTTTGTATTTTTCATTTTATTGTTGCTGTCCAGTTATGCTGTTATTTTTTACTTTGTAGGGATTACTCTTAATGATAATCATTTGATTTTATTACAACTATCTTTAGATATTGGATCATTGATGTTGTAAGTCTTTTTTTTTTTTTTGGGTTGAATCTTCAATATATTTTGTGTCTTACTGTTATGTAGAAAAAGAAACTAGCAACCCCATCCTCCACGGAAAAAAGAAAGAATTTCTCAAAGGGTGAGGATGATGATAAAGTTGAATCTCCCGATGCTAAAGATGAGGATGAAGATGAGGATGGCAATGATTCGTCTGAAAAACATGGGAGTGATCATGAGGATAGCAAATCAGAGGAAGAGAAAAATCAACCAAAGGAGCAAATGTCTACCAAGAAGACTAAAGCAGGGAAAACTGAGAAGGAGAGTTCAGTTATTAAAAGAAAGGACAAATCTACACCTGCGAAGAACACCACTGTGAAGCCTGTTAAAAGTTCTTCAAAATCTACCAAAATGTCTTCTGGCTCATCATCAAAACGAAGAGTTAAAGATACTGATGGAACTTCTGGATCTGTTTCTAAGACAAAGGGGTCTTCATCTAAGAAGCAGAAGGTTGAAAAGGAAAGAACTAAAGAACAGAGTGCCTCCACCAAGGACAAAGCAGCTGGCAAGAAAGAGTCAGGCAAGTCACCAGCAAGGGGTTCTGTGAAAGATCAAGGTGAATTCTTCTCATTCTCTTTTTGCAGATGTTCTAGTGCTTTGTGTTTGATAAACCAGATTATGGTTTTGTTTGTCTAATGTTTATAGGTTTTACCTATTTGCTTTTTTGTATACTTGCTTTTTTTAAACCTTTTGACATGTTATTCATTATCTATTAGTCAACACCTCAGTTTTTATAAAGTTGGGAAAGAAATACTTGGTAGTTCCAAAATTGGTAAAATGGAAAGTTGAATTCCAATAAAAGGATGCTTGAACTGGAGAACGTGGTGGTTTTCTTAGTGCTTGATTGCAGGCATTAAAGCCAGTCAGTGCACTTATTGTATTAATAAAAATTCAATCCAGAGTTTTTCACATGAGATTGTTTGCAACATCTAACGGGGAACAAGTTTGGATTATAGTGTTTTTTTTTCTTAGAAAATATTGTGGTTCATGTGATTATGGTTTTCCTTGAGTTTGGATATAGTTTTTCCTGATGCAGTCTTCAACAAAGATTAGTCATTGACTGGTGATGGTCTCATGTAGTGTATTAGTTTTTCATTTTGGTTTTTAAGAAGTGTAGTTAAATTTTCTACCTTAAAACATCTTGTCTTTGTATTTATTACATTATCAATCATGCAACGCATATTGATCATATGATTGTCTTCTGCGTTCCAATGTGGTAAAATAAGGCAAAACCAAATCTAGCAAGAAGACCAAGGCAGAACCCTCCAGAGAGGAGATGCATGCTGTTGTTGTGGATATTCTGAAGGAAGTAGATTTCAATACTGTAAGTGCATGTTGCATGGTTTGGATCAATGCTCAAGGTTTAGTATAGTTCCATTATTTCTAAATTATTTTTCTGTCAATCTGCAGGCAACTTTATCCGATATTCTCAGACAACTTGGTATGTTTAATGGCTTATCTTTTTTCTATGGCACACAACACTTGTGATTTGATTCATTTTCACTAATCATACCTGTATATTCTTGTTTAGGTACTCACTTTAGTGTGGACCTAATGCATAGAAAAGCAGAGGTTAAAGATATAATCACAGAGGTGATAAATAACATGTCCGATGAAGATGATGAAGGGGAAGAAGCTGAAGAGAACGCTGAGGCTGATGATGATGCAGACAAGGATGGTGATGGAGATGATGATGCGTAATCAATCTTAACCAGAAGGTTACTTTTGAGCCTTATACATGAATTGTGGTGTACTATGCAGACAGGATCTCCCAGAAGTGTTTCAACACTGTTACCTGTTGATGATATACCAGGATCGCCATTTGGATCTAATGACGGTTTCCAGATTTAAAAAAAGAAAAGAAACACACAACTGAGCTTGTTTGTACCATACTAGTCCTCAAATCCAAGTGCTTACTTACCTGACCTTAAGTAGATATTTATGCGGTTTCGCCACCCCTGTTGTTAGCCCTTTTAGATGTAATTGTTGACTGCCTTTTTTAACAAATGAGTAGAAATTAATTTTCTTGATTCAGCATTAGGTGTAAATCTCTGTTCGCAACTACTTTTAAGGCTTAAAAGTTCTAATGTCTTTGGTTCACAGCAGAAATTTCTAAAGATAGTAGCTTACGTTGCTTGCAGACGGCGTACCTTTGGCGTTAAGCATTATATTGGCAGGCCGTGTCGCACTTGGTAATTTGCCCGTCGTTGGCTGTTGAGGTTGTCTACCTACTCAATGAGCAATACTCTGATTGCATTCGACTGAGAAGTTTTATGTTAATTCATAAGACTTTACAAGTTTCGATCCTTGAGTCAACTATATCCTTATCAAATTTCCTGCCTACGTTTGCTGCTACAGCTCTTAATTACAGCTAGATTGTGGTGCACAAGAAAAAAGAGTGCCATCAATCATCCCTCTCCAATCAAAAGTGTAGTGTCATATATTACTTTATTTGATCTAGTTGTAAGATAAAACACACAAGTACTTGGACACGGAATAATGGAACAGAAAATATAAATGATCCATCTTTGTGAGAATCCCTGTACAGATTTTGATCAGACTATCACTTAAAGTACGGTGAAGAAGTTTTAACTAGCAGGGCAGTATATATATTATTAAATTCACTTCCTACTTTGCACAAGCTATAGTACAGGATAAACAAAAACTGTAGGAAAAGTTGGTTTCTTGAATACCATTTTGTAGTAAACATCTTGCCCCTAAGTAACTTACTAACTTTTGGCCTCAGAAAAATAATTTGTATTGGACTGTAGCTAAGAGGGGATCAACTATGCCTTAATCTATAATTGATGGCATGGACCAGAAGCAATTATTGTTTAAAAAAGATTATGATAAAAAAACATCAAGTAATCAAAATTTGGACACCAACCCTACCAACCCATAATAGATTTGCTCCACACTACTTTCAGGAATTGCTAGCTGCAGGTAATGTTTTGGTTCTTCGGCCAGTAGCCTACCCCAACCCATATGACACCTTCTGTTGATATTGCAGAGAGGACAAAATGTTCAAATCAAAGGGTAAACGAAAAGAATCTGTTTTCTCTTCTGATTTTGGATACGTTCCTCCATTAAAACAACCTTACGTATGATTGTTTCAAACAGTACTCTCCACCTGTCACTGTCATGTTTGTAGCATTTTGTTAACCAAAACTCACGGTTGTCCAATTACTGGCCTATCTATTCCTATATAACTTCACTTACTTTTCTCAAAATCTGTACCAAGGATCTTAGTTTCTCTGCTGCTCATTTGTCTGCAATTCTATATTGCTGTGCTTGAAGGTGTGCTTCCTACGAATTATTGTCACTTTATTTCTCTGCCAATAGCATCATATGTTATTTTCCCAAAATAACTCTTTCCTTTGTGGGCAGGATTCAATTAGTGTCTTAACTTTCCAATGGCGCCTGAAAGCACTAAGGCCTTTCAACTTACAGTTAAGCAAGAAGAACCAACTCTTGTGACTCCTGCAGAGGAGACAGAAAAGGGTCTTTATTTCCTCTCGAACCTTGACCAAAACATTGCGGTGATAGTTAGAACCATTTACTGCTTCAAAGCTGATGACAAAGGAAATGAGGATGCTGTGGATGTTATCAAGAATGCATTGTCAAAAGTTCTTGTTCATTATTATCCACTTGCAGGTCGGTTGACAATTAGCACAGAAGGGAAGCTTATAGTTGCTTGCACTGGAGAGGGTGCAGTGTTTGTGGAAGCTGAAGCTGATTGTACAATAGAACAATTAGGAGACTTAACAAAACCTGACCCTGCGACACTTGGTAAATTGGTTTACGACATCCCTGGTGCTCAAAACATATTGCAGATTCCTCCTCTGGTGGTTCAGGTATGCGAATTCTGTGGCACTGATTCTCAATCGTATTGATGTTGACGACTTGGGTTATATCGACTCTAAGCAGGTCTAGTTCGACTCTAAACAGGTCTATTTTGAAATTTGGTTTCTTAGAAAATTGCAATCATTCGCGGCATACATTGGAACAAGTTTGTGATAATTTAAAACAATAGGAAGAATGGTTTAAAACTATGCAGCAGAAACAGATAGTCTTTTCAGTTCTTATGGTATTTGGCAAGTTTCTTTTTCAATTCTTTTAACCTGAAGAGAATGATCATAGTTGAATGCCAGAAGTCTGTTTTTAAGAACAGGAAAGACTATGCCATTTCTTGCTTTCTATTCAATATAAAGCTTCATTTTTAGCAGATATGAACTTGGTCGATCACACATGTAAGGATAGAGCAATAGTATCAGGTCCAACATGGCATTTTCGTTTCACAGATATTGTTAATTTCAACAGAGTTCTCAGAACAAGTACATGTGTTTCGTATGGTAGAGCATATATAGTTCGCAAGACTGAATTTTCTATCTGGGATTTCGTCAAAATTTAATCTTGCTTCACAGGTAACGAAATTCAAATTCGGAGGATTTGTTCTTGGCTTGTGCATGAACCACTGTATGTTCGATGGAATCGGTGCCATGGAATTTGTGAACTCCTGGGGCGAAACTGCCAGGGGCTTGCCGCTGACAGTCCCCCCGTTCCTGGATAGAAACTTATTGAAAGTCCGTAACCCGCCCAAGATAGAGTTTCCACACCATGAGTTCGCGGAGATTGAGGACATATCAAAAACAAGCAAGCTTTATGAAGAAGAAATGCAGTACAGGGCCTTCTGTTTTGATCCTGAGAAGCTTGAAAAGCTCAAGAGAAAGGCCATAGAAGATGGAGTTTTAACCAAGTGCACAACATTTGAAGCTCTTTCAGCCTTTGTCTGGAGAGCTAGATGTCAAGCACTAAGAATGGTGCCTGATCAACAGACAAAACTGCTGTTTGCAGTAGATGGAAGGGCTAAATTTGTGCCACCATTGCCAGAAGGATATTGCGGTAATGGAATTGTCCTAGCAAATGCTGTGTGCAAAGCAGGAGAGATACTAGAGAATTCACTGTCCTTTGCAGTAGGGCTAGTTCATGATGCAGTTAAAATGGTTAATGACGATTACATGAGATCAGCCATTGATTATTTTGAGGTCACAAGAGCTAGGCCTTCTCTTGCTGCAACTCTTTTGATCACGACTTGGTCTAAGCTGTCCTTCCACATCACAGACTTTGGATGGGGAGAACCTGTTTCATCAGGGCCTGTGGCTTTGCCTGAGAAGGAAGTAGTTCTATTCCTGTCTCATGGCAAAGAGAGGAAAAGCATAAATTTGCTTCTGGGTTTGCCAGCTTCTGCCATGGAAGTTTTTGAAGGATTAATGCAGATTTAAACCATTGAAACATCCATTGATTTGTTGGTACTCCCCCAGAAGTCTTTATGGGTTTTCTTTATTGAAGTGAATTCTGTATTTTGTATTTCAGCGGTAAAGGAAAGGAGCTACTGAGACAATTCGGTACATAATGAGATTGATTCTTGGAGGGGATATGTCAGATGATGGAAAGAAATACTTGTTTCCCAGAATCTCTATTCCTTTCTCCGCTAGTTATGTAACATGTCAGTAATCTTATTATTCAACGATTGAATAAAACAAGAATAATAGCATCTGAATCTGA
>JANQBM010000006.1:36235022-36245139 GCA_025594535.1 Erythroxylum domingense
ACTCATCCTCCCATAACAATACCTTCCACTTTGATGACGTTGACCACAACATACGAATACTCTCAAGAACAGTCTTCTGCGTTATCTACTGACCATTGAATCAAAAGTTACATAGCAGTATTTTTTTGATTGATCAATTGTCTGTCCAACACTGCTATTGGGTACTTGGTTACTCATGTGAATGGAACAACATGTTTCTTAAGTTGAAAACATGGAAACTAGGATGCATCTGAGTTGTCTCTGGTAGTTACAAATTATAAGCAACAGTGCCAATACGTTGAGCTATTGGAAAAGGGCTGAAATAAATAGGTCCCAGTTTTTGATTATTTTGATTCCAAAGAGTATGCTGGCAATATGGTTGCAACTTTACATAAACTAAATCACTAGGTTGAAATTTTCTATCTATTTTTCATTTGTTAACAATTTGCTTCATTTGATTATGAGTATATCTCGTAGGAAATTGGATCAGTTTAATGGCTGCTTCTCTTTCATAACCTAATAAGCCTCTAACTCTTTACTTAGAATAGATGAGTCTCGAGTCGATCTGGGTCTAGGCTTGAGCCTGAGCCTGAGTCTGAGCTTGACTCATAAACTGATCCATTGAAAACATATGAATCTAGAACCATAAGTTAACCCATTGTCATCCTTACTTAAATTTCTAGCTCGATACGGAGTATGCAAAGTATAAGTCTACCTACCATTCTACCAAAGATAACCAGCAATGTCATTGATGAGGGAAATTACTGGTCATACAACATAAACAAGTCTTCATTATGCAATTCAACACTCTCCTTTAATCGAATCATATGTTGTTCCCATTCTCTATTATGTACTAATATATTATCAAATAAAACTAACACTAGTTTACTCAAATAATTCTTGAAAATTACATTCATCAAACTCAAAAAAGTTGCTCGAGCATTCATCAATCTAAATGGCATCACCAAAAATTGATAGTAATCTTGATGAGTTTTGAATGATGTTTTGTGAATATCATTAGGATTCATTTGAATTTGATAATATTCATTCAACCCTTAAATCCAATTTCGTAAAGTATTTAGCCCCACTAAGTTTATCTAACAAAACCTCAATCAAGGTATTAGAATTTATCTTCAATAGTGCATTTATTCAAGGATATAATCCACATAAAATCTCGACGTACTATCCTTCTTCTTAACCAAAATAATAGAAGAAGCAAAAGAACTTACACTTTCTTGGATGATTCCTTGCTTAAGCATCTCTTCCACCAACTCTTAAATAGCTTATTTATGCACTCTAACATATATGTAAGGCCTTAAGTTAATTGCCTTTACTCCATCTTTCAATTGGATTATGTGATCATGTTCTCTAATAAGTGGCAGTCATGTGGATTCTTTAAAAGCATGTCCATATTCTAGCAATAGCTGATATAACTCCTCTTTTTATTGCTCTAGCAATGAGCTAGGCTAACTTATACACATCGCACTAACATTCATTTAGGATCTATTTCCTATTTACTTTATGAATTTAGCGGCAATTGTCATTGTTTAATGTTTTCACTATTTCATATTTGTTTCAGCAAAGAACAAGCAGTAGAGAGGAATATGCAGAGAGAATTTTATGTACTTCGTATTATTATTCTATTCTCTATTGGTATGTATAGAGGAGAGATATATACAGATCTTATGCATAAGAAAGAATAAAATAACAAACTTCTAACAAATGTGAAACTAACTGACAACCTAACAGATTAATGCTGAGTTGGTATTTGCATAGGCTCCTACAACACCCCCCCTCCCCTTCAAGCTGAGGAATGTTGCACAAGTTGGGAATGTTGATAATCAAACATTCCCAGCTTGTGCATGAGATCCTTGTGCTGAGGAGTGGACAATGCCTTGGTTAAGATGTCGACAAGTTGTTGTCTGATTAGTAAATAAATTAAGTAAATAAGGTCTTTAAGAACCTTTTCCTTAGCAAAATGACAATCCAACTCAATGTGTTTGGTCCTTTCGCGAAAAACTGGATTTTTGGCTATGTGAAGAGTTAATTGATTGTCACAATGCGAAGCAACATGTTTTAAATTTAGGACCCTTAATTTTGTTAATAATCGTACAAGCTAAGTAATTTCAAAAGCTGCATGAGCCATGACTATATATTCTGCTTGCGCAGATGACCTAGAAATAATACTCTGCTTTTTTATTCCTAATTAATGGGAGAATTACCAAGTAAGACCAAGGATCCCGTGACTGACTTTCTAGCAATTGGACAAGCAGCCCAATCTAAGTCACTAAAGACTTGGAGATGTAGTTGATCTGCTACTCTTGGAAGAATACCTAGTGAATAGTGTCTTTAAGATAGTGGAGAACATGTTCCAAAGCGAGAAAATGAGGCTGATTAGGTGCTTGCAAGAATTAACTGAGAGTTTGCACAACAAAGGAGATGTCAGGCCTAGTGTGAGAGAGAAAGTTGAGTTTCCCAATTACTGTTTTATAATGAGTAGCTTTTGGAAGAGGTTCGCCAGAATCTATGGAAAGTTTGAGATTTACAGGAAAAGACGTGGAGTCAACAGACTTGTCGAGGAAACCCTTGTCTTTGAGAAGTTCATGAGTAAATTTCCATTGAGTTAGAACAATTCTAGTAGGCAAAAGGATAGCTTCAAGGCCTAGAAAATAATAGAGCTCCCTTAAATCTTTAATGCCAAAAGTAGAATTCAATAGAGATTTGAGTTTATAAACCTCGGTAATGTCTAAGCCAGTGACTAAAATATCATTGACATAGACAGCAATAATAGTGAGATGATCAGTAGTGCGTTTCAAAAATAGAGAACAATCATTTTTAGACTACGTATAACCCAACAGCTTGAGAAAGATCATCAATTTGACAAACCACTACTCTGAGGCTTGTTTAAAGCTATAAAAGGATTTCTAAAGCTTACAAACTTTGTTGAATGGGTTAGGAATGCCTTTGGGCATTTGTATATATGTGTCTTAATCCAAATCTCTATGTAAAAAAAGCGTTATTCACATTTAATTTAAAAATTTTCCACGCTTTAGAGGCTGCCATAACAATAACAACTCTAATAGTAGATGGTTTAATAACAGGAGAAAATGTTTCATGGTAATGGACCCCTTCTTTTTTAGTATCACCTTTGACTACTAACCTGGCCTTACAGCGTTTAGGTGTACCATTAGATCTGAGCTTTTCTTTGTACACCTATTTGTTAGAAATAACCTTCTTTCTAGGAGGAAGATTAGTGATCTGCCACGTATTGTTAGCATGTAAAACATCTATTTCTTTGTTCATAGTTAAAACCCAGTTTGGATCTTGAGAAGCTTCTTTATAAGAGGTGGGTTTTGTATATGTAGTGAGAAAAGAATGAAAAGCAATAGGCAGATAATCAAGTTAAACTAAATTGTAATAATGAATAGTAGAAGAAGTAGTGAAGGTCGAGGTTGAAGAAGCAACAAGGTTCGAAGCTCCTAAAGGAAAATGATAGATGCAGTCTAGAAGGTAAGCAGGTGGTTTCGTGATTCTAATGAATCACCGAGTAGGCGGAGGAAAGGAACTATGAGAAGGAAAAGTAGAAGAGATGGAAGTAGGGAGCTCAGTATCTGTGGAAGCGGGAAGTTATATATGAGATAGAGACTCGTGATTAACAAAAATGGAGTTAGTTAAAGGTAAAGTAGGTGAGGTTGAAGATGGGGAAGTGAAATGTTTGTATGGAAAGAAGTGCTCATGGAAAATGAAATCTGTGCTGATAAGGACTTTTTTAGTCTTGACATTGCAAAGTTTGTAACCTTTTTTACCAAGTGGACAACCAATAAAAATGCCGGGTCCAACTCTGGGGTCGAATTTAGTTCAGCGAGGTTTTGAAGTGGATGCAAAACACAAACAACCAAAGGATTTAAGGTAAGAATTAGTAGGTTTAGTTTTGTGGAGTCGTTAATAAGGTGTCTGAAATGTAAAACTAAGAGAGGCATTATGTTTATAAGGTAGGTGGTAGTGAGAATGCAATCCCCAGAAAATTGCAAAGGGAGATTTGATTGAAAATATAAGGCTCGGGCTATTTCTAGAAGATGTTTATGCTTTCGCTCAACTCTTTTATTTTGTTGAGGTGTTTCAACACAAGAAGTTTGGTGAACAATGCCTTTCTGAGCAAAATAAATAAGAGCATCTCCTTTTGTGAGCTCTAAAGCATTATCAGATCTAATCACTTTGACACGAACTTGAAAATGATTGTCAATATAAGGAAAAAAAGTTTATAGAGTGGGGAAAGCATCACTTTTATGAGAAAGAAGAAAACTCAAGGTAAACCTAGAGTTATCATCCACAATAGTCAAGAAATACTTGTATCCATTATAAGTGGGAGTATGATAGGGACCCTAAATATCAATATGTAATATGTCGAAAACATGAGAAGCAAGAGATGAACTAGAGGGAAAAGAACTTCTACATTGTAGTGTTTGAGGATAAAATTGACAAATTTTATTCGATTTAGAAAGAGTTAGGAATACATGCTACATGTTTCATAACAGGATAAGGCATATGACCCACTTTACAATGCCACAAATCAACAGCATTATGAACATTACTAATAGAATTACAAAGGCTACGATTGATTCTATCAACATATTTATTAGAATGACAATAGCAACATGAGGATAAGTAGAATCAGTATATGTGCAAGACAAATAGTAAAGCCCTCTTTACTCTTTACTAAGGTCCAGCAACCTGTTCATCAAAGGGTCTTGAACATAACAAGAAGTTCGGGTAAAGATGAGGTTAGATGCAAGTTGTTTAGTGAGTTTGCTAGCTAAAAGTATGATGATATGAATGTCTAGCATATGAAACACATTTTTAAGAAGTAAATCGTCTCTTAACCTGACATCTCCAATATGTTAACTCATGCTTTTGTGCCATTAAGAATAATGATGTAACAAGGATGAGTAATATGAGAATATATAGTGAAAAAATTCAAATGAGGGGTAATGTGATCACTAGCTCCACTATTAATGATCCAAACTCAATTAAGCTTTGAAGTTAAGAAACAAGAATTACTACCTGCTAATATGGCAGTAAAAGCGTCACATTTCTCTAAACCAGTAAATTCAAGCTTGTGTTTGTTGAGGAGATCTATTAGTTGGATGTAAAGATCACTGGGGAGATCTGATTGGAGCTTAGTGAGTCCTGAAGATTAACATTTTTAGAACTTGAAAATGATTCCATGGTCTGAGCAGTGGAAACAACTTGTTTGTTTTTGTTTTGCAGCTTGTTACATTTATCAATGGTATGGCCTGGTTTCTTGTTATAGTTGCAAGACACATTTCTCTTTCTTTTTGAAGTTTGGAACTTAGAAGGACCTCTTTACAAAAACTGCTTGTAATGACCTCCAGTACTTTTCTGCTGAGTCATTAAGGCTGAGGGATCAAAACATTTCTGTTGGCTAGATTCATAAGCTCTCTGCTAGCTTAAAAAAGCTGAGGACTTAAAGGGTAAGGTTTTAGAGATTTGTTGAATATTGTTATGCCTTTCCTCCTGCAAGATCAAATTATATGCCTCATTTATGTGTGGCAAAGGCTTCATCATCAAAATGGTGCCTCGTGTATTCTTGTAATCCTTTTTCAATCCCATCAAGAATTTCATGAGTTGTTAATTTTGTAAGAGTTTTGTGATTGCTTGCAACCTCACGTTTGTCGATGAGCTTAATATATTCATCAGATAACTTCTTGAGTTTAGTGTAGTACTCATAAATAGAAATATTATCCTGATTCACTATTCTTATATCTTTGTGTCAATTCATCTCAAACTTGCTTTGCAGTTGAACAATACAAAATACCGTCGAAAACGTCTTCAATGATAGACTTTAATAATCATGATATCGCCATACTATTGCAATGAATCCAATAAAGGAACATATGAGAGTCAGAATCAAGTTTGGTACATATTCTATCGAGAAACCGATCTGTTCCTCGTTAGAAGAGAAATTTCACATGACTTCTTCCAATTCCCATAATTTTCTCCAGTAAGAATCTTGGTTCAGAGCTTATAGTCAAGATGATCATCAATTGACAAGTAAAATGCATCAGAAAGATCAAGAGTAATTGAAGTCACATGTATACTAGAATGTATTTCAGTAGACATCATTTTAGTTGAATCAACAAAATATGGAATCTATGAGTAATATTAGCTAATAGTGTAGAGGTAGAGAAAAAATTGCAGCAGAATTTTGATTAAAAGGTATAATGTACGCTAAATGATTGATGAAGCAAATCAATGCATTGAAAAAAAGAAGAGCTAAAATGAAATCAGATTCTTCAAAAAAGAAACGAATTAATTTAATAAAAAAAAGTACTCAAAAAAAATTGGTAGCTCTGATAACATGTCATTGTTTAATGTTTTCAATATTTCAGATCTGTTTCAGCAGAGAACAACAAGTAGTAGAGAGAATTTTGTGTACTTCATATTATTATTCTGTTCTCTATTAGTATGTACAGAGGAGAGATATATACAACTTTTATGCACAAGAAAGAATAAAATAAAAAACTTCTAACAAACGTGAAATTAACTCTGAAAAACCTAACAGACTAATGCTGAGTTAGTATTTGCATGTGCTCCTGCAACAGCTATAATAAGAACTGACAAATCACTTCATTTCTTTCCAATCAATTTTCACATTTCCTCCTTTAACTTTAGTAATTTTTGCATTCCCTCAACTCTTTAACTCAACTAATTTGCCTTGCCAATTAAATCTCATTACATTAGTGCTGTAATTACACATTATATCATTGAGAGTAGGCAACCATTGCACTCCCTACACCATATCAATACCTCCAATATCAATAACCAACACAGTATAGTAAATTCCTACCAACTCATGATCCAAGTGAATTCCTTACATCTTTGATTATATTGAAGTTGTAATCCTCCTCCTACCATAATCATCAATGGATCTATCTCCTTTATGCCATTCTCAAGTGCCTCCATAAATTTTCTATCTATAAAATTATGTATACTACTCTCAGCTACTAATATATGAATGATATTTCCTTTATATCGTCCTACTACTTTCATTTCCTAAAAGTTAGAGGAGGTGGTACCGACCATCGCCTATAAAGAAATTGTTAGTTGCTTCATCTCTTGTTGTTCATCTTCTGTCTCTTCTTCTCCTACATCAACTGTATATATTTGCATTCTTTTCTTGCATTGGTGGCTAAGATTATACTTCTTTTCACACCAAAAGCATAAACCTTTTGCTTGCTTTTCTTGCAGCTCTTTATTGCTAGTAACCTTTGCAACCTTTGTTTACCATTTTTTATATGATTTCATCCTTTATGTTCATTTTTATTTGAATTGTTGACCAATACTCACTCTAAAAATTCTATATCCACTCATATTAACCTCGTACCATCTTTTAGCTACTAATTTATATTTTTTGGCTAAGTTGTTCGTTTATTACAAACTTTTTGGTGCCCAAATCTTCACCGGATAGTCGATCTCAAGTTTTGAGGCCTTTTAAAAACGTGCTTAGTAGGTAAGGTTCTAGTGTTACCAATTTATGAGATAGAAGATCAAATTTAGCATAATATTCTTGACATTCCATTTTTAGCTCAACTCCTTCAAATCTCTAATAAGATATTCAAACAAATTGTCCTCAATCCTCTACTCCAAAGCTAATAAACATTCCCCCTAACTTGGTTCCTCAACTGTTAATTTATTCCTTAGGTGCAATTGATACCATGCTAATGCTTCTCCTTTTAAACACATAGTTGCCATTCTAACCTTCATTTTATGAGGGGTTTGTTTAAATAAAAAAAATTGTTCACATTTGTATACACAATTCCTCAATCATTCACCCTTGAATACTAGAAAATCTATCTTTAAGACATAATAGGAAGAGAATACGAGTAACTACCATAGATTCCTCCACCTTCAAATTCTAATGCTTTTTGATCACCCCTATTATCCTCCTGATCCTTCTAGTTGCCTCTCTTCATCATATGCAACATCTAGTCTTTAAATTTGTATAATCTTTTTTCATACCATAACTTCATATTTTCCTCTAGCTACTTCAAATTATGGGCGTTGTTGGAGTTTTGGTTGTTCCAAAACTTGAACGTCCATCCTTGTTGGCTATCATCGTTATCACTCAACTTTATTATCCCAATAACACCCATAAAGTTATTACATTATTATGCTCATAATGTTTCCTTTTGCTTTAATATCTCTTAATTTCTATTGTCAGCGTATGAAATGGTTTTTCCTATAAAAACCCCTCACGCATCTGCTTGTTCACCTAACTCCATTGTTAAGCATCTTCTGATTTTCTCTAAACAAGACACTTCCATAAAAGACATCTTTACACACGTCTTATTATCTTGTCTATTATGTTTTGTCTGGTGTTTTAATTCTCGACGATAGATGATAGATCATACTCTACCTTTTGGAGTGCATTGAAACTGGTAAAGAAAGCGTTAACTTTGGGGTCAGATCCTATTGTCCTATTGCACCATAGATGGGAAATTTCCAACTTAAAGCAGTAATTTTCACGATACATTGCATTCAAATAAGTTGTTCCAATTCAAATTATTACTGTTGTTTTCGATAACATGAACTACAATATCCCCATATCTATTAACATGTTGGAATCTTACATTTTCCATATCTTTTGACAAATGTAAGCAGTCTTTAACAACTAATCCTAACATTAATGACTCTGCATACCCCTTGTTCAAAGTTTCACACAACACTAAAGCATATGATTCAATCACCACTTTTGAAGATTTTCTTTGTTTTCTTCATCCCAACATCTCCCTCATTCCTGTCTATGTTACTACTTGTT
Organism: Erythroxylum domingense; assembly: GCA_025594535.1. Taxonomy (NCBI): domain Eukaryota; kingdom Viridiplantae; phylum Streptophyta; class Magnoliopsida; order Malpighiales; family Erythroxylaceae; genus Erythroxylum; species Erythroxylum domingense. The sequence continues at coordinate 36,243,841 of JANQBM010000006.1, forward strand.
TGTAATTGACATTAAAATACTTAATCTCAGCCATTACCATTTCTCCTTTATGGTCTCAGGCAATAAATCCACACTCGTCAAACCTGTTTATGAAAAACAAGCAACATCACTGTTAGCCTTTAGTCATCCTTCCTTTCGCTTAATCCATTTTGTTATGTTTCTGTTTTCTATTTGCAATTTGTATGAGCATCCTCTCTCCTTCCTTGCTCATGGAGGTACATACAATAACTCATAAATTACATGTTTCAAATAAATTATTTAAAGATTTATTGATTAATAACTAAGTGACAATATTAAGTAATTTTTTCAAATCCTAACGTGTCTCTACTCTTGATTAATAACCTCTCTAAAATTGCGGTAAAAGATATATAACTTTCTTATAGTTTAGGAAACTTTTAACAAACTCATTAATCTTTAGAATTCTTGAAAAAACATTTCATAATTTTCATTATTCTAAAAAGTCTTTTCTTTTAGATATCGATTATAAATTAGCAAGGAAATATATGTGTCATAGATATCACTTATATTAATCAAATATTGTTTACATAATGATTCAACTTTCTCTTAAACTTTAATCAAACTAACTAAATTTGACTCAAACTAATAATTATTTTAATTATCTTAAATTATTAATTTAAGTTGAACTTAATTGGGTTAAGTTTAAGAACTAAGTTAAGTTATCATATTAGTAATATTTGATTGATTTATATCTTATGTTCCTATTGCAAGTGTTTTGTCCTTATTTTTGAACCCAAATCTAATAAATTGAGTTTTTCTAGAGGATTGAAAATTAGTAAATTTTTTTAAATTTTTTTTAAGATTAGGAAGATTTTTAAGATTTCTTAAAATAGATATCAATCTTATATCTTTTACCTTTAAAATTAATATAAATTAGACTCCGGAACCTATTAATTGTAGAAGTTGATTAATCAAGATTGTAACTATTTTAATATGTTAAAAATATTATAACTAAAATTTTAATTATAAATTTGTTTAATAAAAATATACTTAAGACTAAGATAAAGATATAGAATTTCTATGTGACTTAAGTAATTAAAAAATTAGAATATTTAAATTTTTTAAAATTTTAATTTTCAGAAAAACTCCTTATCATAAACTTCCATTAAAAATATCAGTAAAAAATACATTACATGAACATCACATGTGCATCAATTAAATGTTACAGACTTAAAATTAAACTCAAATTATAAATTTAACTTAACGAATTAAACTTGATATAAAATCAGAGTTTATTATAATTATTTAAATCATTAGTTTGAGTCAAGTTTAATCAGTTCA
>JANQBM010000006.1:36264507-36274792 GCA_025594535.1 Erythroxylum domingense
ACTATGCCTTTCCTGTATACGCTATGTTTAAGAATCAAAACCAACGGGAAACAATTGCTACTTTTAAGAAGGAAACGCTGCGTTTATGAATGAAAAATTCATACGCAGCGTTTAACCTTCTTATGCTGCTTAACGAAGAAAATAATTATAAATAATGTGGGACCCACCTCTTTTCTAAAATTCCCCATCAACAGATAACTGAAGTAGCTTATCGCCGTTATTGGTTCTTTTCTATTGTTTTAAACGTTTTTATAAATGTTAGGGTTTATTTTAAACATCTTGAAACATTAAGATTTATTTTAAATATTAGTGTAAACGTTAGAGGTTATTTTACTCTTTTGGCCTTAATATTATATAAAACATGTCCTGTATAAAATTATGCAAGAGTGTAATAAAATATGGCGACTTTATTCTATAATATTAAATTACAAAAAACAATCAATAACGAAATGAAATAACATGATTTTTATGTTTACTAAATACTAATAAACGTGATTTTATGTCTACTAAATATTAATAGGCTTGGGGCTAAGGATGGCAATGGGCTAGCTCCTCGTCAATTTTTTAAAATAATCTTTTAAAATTAAAATTATATTTTTTTTAATTGGATCCAAGTGTTGGCTATCTAGGCTCACGTTTATTCAAGACCCAACTCTTTTAAGTAAAATAATATTGTTTTGATTATAATAATGAAGTTTCGAGTCAGTTTGGGCATATATCGACTTATTGAAAATAACTAAATTTAGACTTATGGGCCAAAAATTATCATAGAGCCAAATTTTTTATAGCAAAGTTCTATGGAAAGATTTGGCCCAATAATAGAAAATGCTCTCTTTTTAAGATCTCTTCTATTTCTCTCTCTTTTTTTAGTCAAAAGTTCTTTACATTGCTAATTCATGATTAAAAAATTCAAAAGGTTTGATCGTTTTAATTGTACAAATTTTGAATTGTTCAATTTTTTAATTCAGCTTTCAATTTTTAATTCAATTTATTTTAATAACTTTTGTTGTTAAAATTTGATCAATTTATTAATTAATCGACCAATTTTTGTAAATTAATAAATTCTCATAAATTAAAATAAATCAATTAGTTTTCATTTAACAATTTTTTAAACTAAACTTTAAATTTTTTATGAGTAAAAATAATCTTTTTTAATTATATTTCAAATTCTTTAATTTTATTCAATTTTTAACTATATTTTATGATAATTCATGCCTCTTCCATTTTAGGCCAAACTATTTTGTTGTCAAAGATCAAACACCAAAAAGGATTTTGCTACGAAGACCAAGTGAGCATGGTGTTTATTCTCTTCATGCACGCAAGTTCTAAATGTGGAACGATTCTCCATGACAAATTGGCACCTCAAACTTGAACATCCCTTTCAGGAACTTCCCAAGCTGTTTCTTTTAGTTTTTTTTTATCCTCTATATTCTTCGCATACCATATAGGTTCTGTTTGGCTAGTACTTTATCTTTTACGGTTAACCCGGTACGAGCGGGGATTAGTTTGAGTGTGGATAGCTTAAAGAAGCCTTCTTATAATTGAGACCCTTCTAGGACACCTCGTGGGGTAATAAAAAAATTCTCCTTTAACATCTATCCAATATTCTAGTACTGTACCTTTTGATATCATCTACTATATTGTTTGGGGACCAACTTCATTGCTTTTCTTTAATAGTCATTGTTATGATTTTCTTTTCATTGATGATTTTACAAGATTCACAATATGACTTACTTATCTCTCACGTAAACACAGCTTACTCTCCTTCAGCAGGCTCCTCAGGTACATTACCTTCCTCAAGTCTTTGTGTCCTACTTATTCTCCATTCCTTAGATCTCTCATCCATTTCTTTCCTTAAATCATCCTTTTCTTCCCATTTTCTAAGTAGTTGTTGATCTTACCAAGTATTCCACCCACCATGCTACGCCATCCATCTATAGTTATCTACGTCTGTCGGACCTACCACCATGTCTAAACAAGAAGCTTCTTCTAGTACTCGTACCAACTACCTAAAGCGTGAACCAAAACTTTTAAGGCTTGTAATTTGGGTTTATAATCGAAGAAAAGGCTATTAGCTCAAAGGGGCTCTTAAAGGGAAACTTAATCCAAATGTGGGTTATTACCCTATATACGGTGCAAAATAAAGAATGTTTTAATCACGATCAAGCGCACATATATAAATGTTGTCTCAAAGAGTTTCAAGGCAAAATAAAAACTGTTATGGATGTTCAATTTTAAGAGGTAAATGAACCAATTTATAAAAACTAACAAATACGATGACATTCTAATTAAGGTTTTGTATGATATCTGGTATGCCTAAAGTGCATCCTCTAAATGCAAAATTCAATTCTTTCTATTAGGGTTAACATTCTTTTCCAAAATATTTTAATTTTTTGGTTCAAATTTTCAACTTGTCTATTAGTCTATAGGTGATATTTATGGCTACTTGGTGATGTACCCCATATTTTTGTATTATGCTTCAAAATTTTGGTTAAAAAAATGGGTACCTTGATTACTGATAATTACTTTAGAAATTCCAAAGCTACTAAAAATGTTATACTTGAGAAATCATATGATAACCCTTTCTTATCCCTTTAAACAATATATGGACAAACCCAAAAGATCTGGGGAAGGGTTCCATAAAATTTATTTCCTAAACATAAAAAATCTCACAATATAAAACCAAAGTTTGCAACATTTCATTCCTAAAGAATAAACTACCAATCCTTTGACATTTTCATAACTTTTGAAAAATTGGTAAGCATCCTCAGTGTCTTTTTAGGACCAAAATATTTTCCACATGCATATTGTGAAGACAAAATACGATGGCAAACAATAGAAATAAAAGAACAGCACATAGATTTTACTTGAAAAACCTAAATCGAGGAAGAAACCACGAGCAGAGGAGAAAACTTCACTATAAAAAGGATGAATACAATGGCAAAGAGCTTAGGGTGACTCACAAAATATAAATCTTACTCACCCTATCATAGAACAAGATATATAAAGTAAACCCTAATTTCAAGTGGGCCCTATAGAGCTGTAATTTAATTTTTCCACAACTGTCGTATTATGATCATTTTGAGCCAGACTAAAATAGAATTTGGGTCACAAACTTTAGCAATCTCCACCTTGACACGAATTCTATCATAAGTAGTTTTCAACCTTCAAAACAAAAACTATCCACCTCTTCCACCAAACGCCCTTAAGGTCTAACCTCAATAAGCAATACTAACCAAGTCTAAGCAGGGCTTAAACTTGGTTATAGGAAGTGCCTTAATCATCATATCAGCTGGATTATTATGGGTACTAACCTTCTTCACAACAATATCACCAATAGCAATGACCTCGCGAACAAAATGATAACGGACATCAATATGCTTCATTCTCTCATAAAACATTTGATCCTTTGAGAGGAAGATAACACTTTGACTATCATAACAAAATCGTGGTAACTTGCAAATCTTGACAAAGTTCAGCAAACAACCTCTCAACCAAATAGCTTCTTTAAAGGCTTTCATAATGGCCATGTAATCGGCCTCAGTTGTAGACAAGGCCATAGTAGTTTGTAAAGAAGCCTTCCAACTGATAGCACAATCACTAACAGTAAGCACATATCCTGTAAGCGATCTTCTCTTATTAAGATCATCTACAAAATCAGAATCAACATACCCAATGATCCCATCTCTAGTTCTCCCAAATTCCAAACCAAGTATCTCAAAATCCACTGAGCTGCTTTCCAATGCTTTTTACCTGAATTCGTTATATATTTGCAATTAATGAAGTTGTAATAGGTTTTGCATTTTGCATATCGAATCTATTCAAAACTTTCTCAATATAACCCTTTTGGGTTAAAAACAATTTACCTATTTGTCTGTCTCTCAAAATCTCCATGCCAAGTATTTTCATTGTTGCACCTAAATCTTTCATCTCAAACTCTCTTCTAAGCTAGGTTTTCACCTTTACTATTTATGATTTATCTTTGGTTGCTGTCATCATATCATCAACGTATAAGAATATGTAAACAAATGACCCATCAATGACCATTTTATAATAGACACAACTATCATACTTGCATCTTCTAAAATATTAAGTAATCATGAATAAGTCAAACCTCTTATATCATTGTCTAGGTGATTGTTTCAGACCATATTAGGACTTTTTTAGCAGACACGTAGTCCTCCTTCCTTATAGCTACGAAACCCTCTAGCTATTACAAGTAGATGTTCTCCTCAAGTTCTCCATGTAATAATGTTGTCTTGATATCTAACTGCTCAAGCTCAAAATCATACATAGCCACAACAGACAGCAAAGCTCGAATTGAGCTATGTTTTACAACTGGAGAAAACATATCTATGAAGTTTACACCCAGAATTTGATTATAACCCTAGCAACTAGCCTGGCCTTTTACCAGCCTTCTTCAACTTCTGGCATCCCTTCCTTTCTCTTAAATACCCATTTGCAACAAATAGCTTTCTTACCTTTAGGTAATCTCACCAAATCCCAAGAACCATTCTTATGAAGGTATTCCATCTCTTCTTACATAGCTATCATCCATTTTCCAGAGTCGTCACAACTAACTATCTCTGAATAGGTAGAAGGTTCTCTAGTGAACTCAATGCCATCTACCACATTCAAAGCATAAACAACCAAATTAGCCTCAGTATATCTCTGTGGAGATTTAGTTTCTCTTATAGGTCTGTTTCTAGCTATACAACGTTGTGGTCACTGAGTGGATGTTTCGGTATCATCGTTTATCTCTGGACTAGACTGGGGCACAAATTCTAGTGTATTCTCAATCCTATATCAAAATCTACCTACATTTTTTTTATCTTTGTTGATCTTTATCACCCAAAACATTAGAAGACAAACCCTTAAGCATAGCAGTTTCATCAAAAATAACATTTCTGCTGACACTGACTTTACTACTCTCAGGATTCTATAACTTGTATCCTTTCACACCTGACTTGTAGCCAAGAAAGATACACTTCCTAGATCTGGGTTCTAACTTTCCATTGTCAACATGAACATACACAAGACTCCTAAAAAAATCTTAAATCACAATAATTAGCAGGAGAACTAGACCATACTTCTTTTGGAGTATTTTTCTCAATAGCAGTTGAAGGAGAGCGATTAATAAGGAAACATGCAGTAGCTACTGCTTCAGCCCAAAACGACTTCGATAAACCAGAATTGGAGGGTATACACCTTACATTCTCAATCAAAGTCCTATTCATCCACTTTGCCACACCATTCTACTGTGGGGTACTAGGAATTGTTAGGTGCCTCAAAATTCTTTCTGTATTGCAGAAGACATTAAACTCATCAGAACAAAACTCCAGACCATTATCAGTACGTAGACGCTTAACTTGTCGCCCTGTCTACTTTTCAATCATGATTTTCCACTATTTGAAAGTCATAAACACGTCACTCTTTTTCTTCAAGAACACCCAGACTTTTCTGAAAAACCCATCAATAACTGTCAACATATAATTAACGCCTCCTTTAAAAGTCACCTTGTCTAGTCCCCAGAGGTCGGAATGTATATAATCAAGTGTTCCCTTTATGTTATGAATTCCTTTTTTGAAGCTAACTCTCTTCCACTTCTTAAAAATATAGTGCTCACAAACCTCCAATTTACTAATACATTGTCCATCAAGTAGTCCTCATTTACTAAGCTCTGCCATATCATTGTGGCTCATATGTTCAAGCCGCATATACCATAATTTCGTAACATCACCATCAATCATAAATTGGGTAGTAAAATCTGGATCACCAATAACTGTAAAACCCTATAAGACATGTAAACTAGTAGACTCTTTATGCCTTTTTATCACAACCATAGCACCTTTGTCAACCTTTAGAACTCCACCTTCACTAATGTACCTATAACCATTGGTATACAGAGTACTCAAAGAAATTAAATTTTGCTTCAAATCTGGGACATGTCTCACATCTGCAAGTGTTCTAACAATACTACCAAACATCCAAATTCTGACTGTTCCCATGCTAGCTATATTACAAGGAGTATTATTTCTCATCACAACAACACCCATAGACACCGTTTCATATGTTGAAAACTAGTCCCGATTGGGACACATATGAAACGTGCAAGTTGTATTAAGAATCCATTCTTTGTTAGAATTAGACCTGCCATTAGAAATTCTTAGAAGTTCACCATCACTTAATGCATCCTATACAACACTATCTTCACTGAATTTTTCAGGCTGCTTTCCCTTTGAATTCTCTTCTTCTTTCTTTTCTAATTTCTAGCATTTATCTTTAATGTGACTTTTCTTCTTGCAATAGTTGTAGGCTTTGTTTTTATGCTTGGATTTCAACTTACCCCTTCCATCACCACTAGGATTTCTCTCCTATAGTCTCCCTCGAACAACAAGACCCTCAGATCTGTAAACAAGTTGTTTCATCTTCTCTTTAGAGAGTTACGCATCATATACCTCTTTTAGGGTTAGGGTATCACGACTATATAAAATAGTATCCCTAAAAGTGAAATATGATGCAGGCAACGAACATAACACTATTAAAGTCAAATCTTCATCCTAATACTTTACCTCCATAGTCTCTAAATCAGAAACAATCTATTTAAACACATTTAAGTGATCATCAATGGATGTACCTTAGAATACAACCTTTGTTTCAAGGGCAATTTACTAGTTAGGCTTTTCGTTATACATAACTGCTCCAGTTTCAACCATAACGAAGCGGTAGACTTCTCTTTCAAAACATTATGTAGAATCTTATTCGAGAGGTGAAGATGTATTTGTGATAGAACCTTGCGATCCTTACGTTGTTTCTACTCCATAGTCCAAGATGACGGCATCTTATCAAACCCTAATAATGCATCATCCAAATCCATTTGTGCTAGTATAGCACGTGTTAAGTTGTTATTTTGCACTCATTTGGTATATAAATCTCTCTCATGTGTTGAAATTATTATTCAAAATTGATGGATTTGTCCCTTAATTGTTCTCAGATAATTTTCAACACTGAAGAGATGAAATTGAATCGAAAAGATGAAAAGGAAACAAAGATAACCCAAAAATTCCGGATTGGCAGCAAATTCAGTGACTAAGCGTGGGCACGTGCAAGGATGGAATTAATCCACAGAATCTGTTTTCAAGTTCAAAATCGAGATTTTCACAATCTTTAAAGATCAGATCGCTATCTTATCAATGGGATCTACTACTTGAAGTGGGGATAAGAATTATCTGCTCAAGATCACAAGAAGGAGAGGAGAAGAAATCGAAAAAATGCTTAAAAAGATATTCACGTGTACTGTTCACGCAGCATAGTTTAGGGATAGTTTACGTTTTCTACATTCTTTTCTTCTAGTTTTCTCAAAATCCATAGTTAGGTTTCAATTTTTGCAGTGTTTCTCTAGGGATTTCTAGTATTTCGTGTACTGTTCACGCATAGAACCTAGGCTATTTTCTTCTTTTGGTTTTTCCATTTTCAGCATAATTTTTCTGCACTAGTTTCTGGTTTTCTTTTAGAATTTTCATATTTTTCGTAAAGGACCAGGGATGGAGACTTTATCTTTTGTTATTATTCTATTTGTTCTTACTTTTGTTTTGAGTAGCTAAACTTTTCTTCTTGGTTGAAGGGAACCATGTTATCATCTAGTATGGTGAGGTTCTAAATAAAGTTTCTTTCATTGATGGATATTAAGTGTCTTTCAAATTATTTTTTATGATTGAATTGATTGATTTCTAGGGTGCATAACTAGGAATTGATTTTAATTTATAGCTAGATTAGTAGGATATGACATTCAGTATTGCTAATCATAAGTAGCAATTAGTATTATCATCTTTACGTTAGAGTTGGAAATTCGTTTAACTAGATTAAATGCATGTCGTACATGTGTTGTCTTGATCATTGATTTCTTAGTTCGTAATGCTATTAATCAATTAAACTTAAGATCGTATCTAAGTTGTTGATTAGTAAGAATGCTTAGCATACATGTTTCTACTCATTTAATCTTAAGAGAAAACAACCCCCAATGATTGTTTGTTAATGGATTGAGTTTTATATCGAAGATCTATATCAATTCGATAATGTCGGTGACCCTAAACTAAGGTTTGTTCACTGAATTTTCATATTTTCATATTTTTGTTGTTTTTAATTTCTGTCATTTTAATTTCATTTAAACAAAACGACGTCATTTTGAGAGAAGTGAGCGGGCAGGCCGGGTGGGCCGGGCCATAATTGTCATCCCTATGTATGATCCAAAAAATGGTTACTTTAGGTCCTAATAAATATGATCTAAAATTTTCTACAATAAACACAATAACTAAACATTCCTTTTTATGGTTGAACAATTGCATTGAGCATAAATTTAGAGTCCTTGACATATTGTAAATGAAATGACTGTTATTTCTAATTTCTTTGTCCTAGTATATCTCCTACAACTTCTTATTTAAATCGTAAATAATTTCATAAGAAATATCATAATTTGGTGGTTATATAAATGGGGCCAAATTTAGTAGCACGACAATCTTTTTCAAGGTTAAATGGCACACCTTTTGTCAATATCTTTGATAATGGTTGTGTAATTTGAGAAATCTTTGGTGAATCACTTATAAAAATCTGCATGAACAAAAAAAATACAAATTTAATCTAACTAGAACATCCTCCCCAATGCCTTCATGATGCAAAATTAGACCTATCCTCTAACTAAATGATTTCCTTTGTTTCTTTTAAAGGTTGTAAATTGAAAACCTTATAACAATAACAAGTGCTTTATGGTTGAGCATAGACAATTCCCCCTTTTGATTGCCAATCATATATAGTAGTGAACATACTTTAAACTTCGCATTTCTTAGGTAATTTTCTTTGAATGATGCCTAATGCATTCTCTTTTACTCTAATCTTCCCTTTTTTTTTAGTTTCTTCTTCCTAGTGTCTAACACCCTAAGAAATTTGTTATATCATCAAACTTTCTTAATTGTATCCAATAATGAAATATTAACTTCAACTTTTCAAAATGTTTATAAGATTTCTTGCTTTGCTTCTTCCATCTTTATTTCGACAACTTACCAGGAAATAGAGGTGTAATCAAAATTTTTGAATTGGGAAATGCATGTTTAAGAATTAGCTCTTCAGTTAGTGCATCTAAAGTTGTTAGTTATGCTTCCTTTTTGTTTTTCTCATTTGTTATTGAGTTCAACGGGGCAATCTACACTTTCGAAGAGTCATAGCACTAGCATTCTATCTGGGGCTAATTTTTACTTGAAATGGTAATTTTTCTTACATTAGCCTCCATTTTATTTAAATCTTTTGCTTCTATAGAAGTCTTTATTATAATAGCTCCTCTGCTTACATTAGCCTCCATTTTATTTAATGTAGTAATATAGTCAATTCTTTTTGTTTGGTAACAAGAATGGGGAAACTCTTAATTTTTTTTGTTCCTTTATTACTCCTTGAAACTTTATGGTTTAACAAATGACATAGGACTTCTTCAGGTGCTTATAGGGATCCTCACTTACAAGGCAACAAAAAGTAGTTAACAAATGAATCAACCCCAATTTTAACTAGAAAACTACATCTATGTTCAAAATTTGATTCATAATAGTTGTTGGTTCATATTATATGTTACTAACCCCATTAACATCATTTGTTCCACCATTTCTTCTTTGCAAACTTCTTTTCTTTCACTTTCATAATCATTACTAAAAAAACGTGAAAATTGATAAGTGATCCTCTTGCCTTTTTTCCTTCCTATTTGCTTTTACGGTCTTCTCAATCTTTGGATCAAAAACTAGTCCACATATGCCAGAAGATCTTAAGATAAATCAGTTAACTATTAAAGGAAATTTATATAAGAATTTCTCTGACAATAATATCAAAATTTTAGTTGATAGTCGAAACCTCTAAAGAATTTTTTTTGTAGAAATACAATAATAACCAAGTCGAACCTAATGGAAAGTTCACTAAGTATTCCTAAAAGGTACTAAAATTAAGGGTCTGTTTGGTTGGATGTTAATTAATGGAATGGAATAGAATGTAACGGAACGGAATGGAACGGTTTATAATGGAATAAAATGTAATACAGTGAAACATTGTTTGAGAGGAATGTAAGGGTTTATAATGTAATATAGTGAAATGTTGTTTAGAAGATGGAAGGAATGGAATGGAATGGAATGTATAATAAATGACTATTATGTCCCTTATATTAAAATGATTATTGGAGGAGGTTTATTATTTTATTATTAATTATATACAATTTATTATTAATTATATAAAATATTATTATTAATTATTTAAT
>JANQBM010000006.1:36285644-36300206 GCA_025594535.1 Erythroxylum domingense
AGTGTTAAGTGATGTGTTCAGTGATGTGACACGCCACCCTCGCGGGGCACGAATTCGGGTATCACTGTCGATATCGGGTTCGGGTTCGGCGGAAGTGGGGTGTTACACTCAATCTGCAATTGGTCCAAAACCTAAATTAGTTCTAAAATTGCCTATTAACCTATGGAGAATATATGCTCGATCTCTTGTTACACAACTCTACTGATTTGACTCAATTCTTTACCTATCGATTGACCTAAAACTCATTAGTCAAAATCGATGATTTTTATTTGGCTCACTCTCTCAGTTTGTTGCCAAATTATTAAGAACATAATTGAAATCACAATTAACTCATTAAGAAAACACAATCGAATAAATTTTATTAATCTCAAGAATCAAAATCCGAAAGTGAGTATAAACATAAACTCAACATTCACACGATAAATCTCAACATCTATTTCAAACCTATACATAAATAAAAATAAAAAAAATGGAAATACTATCAGGAACAGAATCTCGAAGCGGTGATGGTAGGAAACCACCTATTCTGGGAAGTATTTTACGTATAGTATGTCTCTGTGTTTCTCTTCCTTCGTCTCCCTTCTCAATCTCTTAATTGATCTCTGGGTCTCTCTCGAATTTGACAGAATTTTGCTCTTTTGGCACGACTCTCTTCACTCTTTAATGACTCCCGGCAGTTGTCATGTAGTATGTTATTTATTCTGTAGCAGCCCTAGGTCAAACTCTGAGTTGAAACGGTCTAAAAAACACTCAAAATTTGAGTTTTCGTGTCAGCCCGATGCAGGGCACGATCGTGGCTGGTGATTTATCCTTTCTATCATGATCATGGCCTGAAGTGCACGATTGTGGCCTAACTTAATGCTATCAGTCGTGATTGTGGCCTAGCTACTTCTGACTCTTCCTTCTCTATCACGATTGTGGCCATTGTGCACGATCTTAGCCTATGTCTTTTAGCTCAAAACTCTTCAAATCTTCATCGTTCTTCCTCGTTGACCTTGCAATACTAACACATACATCAAGGTACCTAAAAAATATAACAATTAAGCTCAAAGATTCATACTAACCCATAAAAAAACAAATAAACATACAAACTAACATAATTAACACATAAACACACACTTAACTCTCAATTTAACGCTAAATACTTACCATATTACACCCAAAAACATCATGCAAAATGCAAATATCATAACACACACTCAAGAATCAACCTAAAGGAATTACCAATTGAGAGAAAGAGAATTTTACCTATCCTTAATGCTAATCTAACTTATTATGAGTTACTGAATTATTGGTTTTAGACGGTCCAAGGGTTATTTACTCTCTCTCGAGTTATAAGCATTAACCTTAAATTATAAACCTTAATCAAATTATGGAAGTTGCAATTTCTTAATTAAAAAATAACTATAACCCTAATTAAATTTGAAGTTGTCTAATAAACTATCAGAAACCTATGCAAAATCTCTCTTTGTATAGTTTACCTATTTGATTTAATTCTTGTTCTATTAAATCACCTAACTCTTATTAGCCCAATTTAATTATTTTTACCCTCTTAGTCTATTATTGAATTATGCACGTCTAGAATTAAATCATAATAAATCCAAATAACATATAAACAATTAGCTTTCATTAAATCAAAAATAAAACCCCGAAGGTGAGTTTAGAACATCATTAACATCTAAAAATCCTATCATTAATTATTATTCCAATTCTATACAATAATAAAACTGAAAATAGTAGGAAATACGAATTGAATGGATGATGAGAGGCAGCACCATTGGGAAGCTCTTGATCTGGGAAGTGCGTCGAGTTGGCTTGTTCTCCTCTTCTCTCTTCCTTCTTCTCTTTCTCTATCTTTGGATAATTCTCTCTAGGGTTTCTCTAAAAGTGGTTGATGTAAAAGATCCCTCAACCTCTTTGTCTTATTCTTTAAATAACTTTTGTCTTCTGAGCAACCCTAGGATTTTTTTGTGGTCCAAAAGTTTGAAAATCCCTCAAAACTTGACGTTTTTGAGTGCCTGTGCGTTTGCCCACATCGAGGTACTGCAGAAGGAAAAATTGCAAAATCTGATCCAATTTATCATAATCGATTAGTTAACATATTAGTCAATAATTAATGCAAAAACAACCAATTGAAAAGCAATATTCAAGTTTAGAATCCTCCAAGCTACCAATAAAAGAACTATACCATTTGATCCCTTATTAGGCAAAAAATTATAAAAAAAAAGGCATCATAGGCGGATTGTTCCATGAATATGTTGATTCTATATCACTTATTACTACCCTTTCTCCGCTTTATTCAAACATAGGATCAAGCGTGGTTTTTTACTTCACAAAAGGTGATGCTAGATCCTGTATCTATCTGTATATACAATCTATATATACTTTATTCGTTATTAACGAGGTGCCCCTCTATTTTTCTTTTTTTTTTGGTCTAATTTGAGGGGTCCTGTTAAGTTCGTACGCTATCATGTCCACAATTCAATTTATCTGCTTATTATTATTATAGGAATTATCCTAATAACGGGAAATTCTTTAGCGTTTAATCGGGGTATTCAGGAGGAACAAGTTGTTCAAACTCGATACCGTCAAGAATTCCTTACTATTGCATAGGAACATGTTCATCTTCGAAGTAATTTTCCCTTCCAATATTTTTCTATTTAAGCTTCCCTCTTTACTTTTATCGAGTATAATGATGCGAATCGGGCTTTAGTGAGTTCTAATATGCAACGCCAAGTGTTTATGGTTTCTCGATTCGAGAAGAAACTTTCACAATAAAAAAGAAATCAAACTCTATTATTTCGATTTAGAGACATATGTGACTTGAATAAAACTAAAAATAAAAAAGAACAAGATTTGATAATCAAGAATTAGACAATTCATAAAATTTATGGCCAAATTGCATCTATGGAGTGGATAAATTATTCACTAACAGAAAATAAAATGAAATATTTGGCCATTAAAACAAGTACAATATGAAATGAAATAGAAAAAATTAGAAAATAAAAGAAAAACAATCGGAGCGTTTCCACGGTTGAATCCATTTTAAATTAGATAAATGCATTGCTTATGAAGTATGTGTTCGTGTATGTCCTTTGGCAACTAAAACAAGTACAATGCAAAATGAAATAGAAAAAATTAGAAAAGAAAAGAAAAACAATCAGAGCGTTTCCATGGTCGAATCCATTTTGAATTCGATAAATGTATTGCTTGTGAAGTATGTGTTTGTGTATGTCCTATAGTTCTACCTATTGTTGATTGGAAATTGGAAATTGATATTCGAAAGAAAGATTTGCTTAATTATAGTATTGATTTCAGAATCTATATATTTTATGGAAACTGGGCTATGATCAAGGCCCACATCCGAGCCTTCTGTCACGATTGTGGCCTATAGGCCACGATTGTGGGCCATGTCTTGGGCTTTTGTCACGATCGTGGCATATAGGCCATAATCATGGCTAACTCTAGTGTTTTTATCACTATCGTGGCCTATTGTGCCATAATTGTAGGCCGTTGTTTCAGCTTGAGTGTCTCTGAAACTTCTCCGTTATTCGATGTTAACCCTGAAACACTATCAACATCAAGGTAACTCAAAAACATAATAATTAAGCTCAAAGACTTGTACTAACCCATAAAACACTTAAAACATAAATAATTAAGAAACTAACACAATTCTAACCTTAAAACATACTAAACGATTAAATTAACAATTAAATACATATCAAACTAAGCCCTAAACATATGATGTAATTTACACTTATCATCCCCGTACTTAAACGTTTGCTTATCCTTAAACAAACAAAATAACAAACACACAAAATCACACAACACATAATGCAGTAATGAGACAATGGCTTCAACTTTACGAAATAAATCTAACTTTAAAACACAATCATTCAAGTCATTAACAAGCGAAATCTGCATCTAGGGACTTTGAACTAAATATACATATTATTCCAGATCTAAGTATTAAATTATTTACCTTTTTTAATAACACACATACATTCATAATTCTTTAGTCATTCAAACTCTGCAACTACTCCTAAGTACGTTTTCATGAAAAGTAAAGTTATTACAAGTTCAGTAGGTTCTTATTAGAAAACATATATTTTATTATATATATATATATATATATATATTTTAATGAACATGGACATAGTCTTTTACTTAGAGGCAAACATTGGTGATGAATGTCAATCCGATTGCTCGACTAAGTCATTTTTTATTAAGCTGCTTGGTTAAAACGTCATTATAGCCATTTGACGTGAAGGCACACATTTGCGATGCTTGTCGATCCAGTTACTCAGCTACATCACATTCTCAATTAGCTACTAGCTTTATTCATAACCCGAAGGCCAGTGGAATAGTAGTTTATTTAAAATTAACAAACATAAAATTTTTAAAATTTTTTATTGCCTACTTTGTTGCTTTAGCTACTCATTTCCATGAAAAAAATAATAACAAAGCGACTTAAGTTGAAAAACCTCAAATTATAAATGAATGTGACAATTTAGAGGGCTACAAATTAACACTAAAACCTAATTAAGCTGCATATTTAGCCAAGGAACCCAATTCACTAATTTTGCGAGCTAATAATTCTTTACAACCTAATATAATATGTTCAAAATTTAATCAATTCCAATCCATCTAAGCCATTGACACATTGACACAATTCACACAATTTAACCTAACAACTACATATAATATGCAAAATTCACATTTAAAGCAAAACACATAACCCTCCTCATACTTGAACAACACATTGTCCTCAATGTGAGAAGGAGACAAACAATCACACATAGAAAGGAGAGAAACATAAATTAAAGTAAAAATAGAATAAAATAAATACTAAGTTTAAAAAGGAAAGGGTCACTCATAGTGATGGAGGCGGGGATGGAGTTGAAGGTGACAGTTGAATGCCTTAAGCCCGTTGTCTTATCTAACAATTGCTTAAAGAAAGTGAGAGAAGTAGTGATCCCAGATCAATTCAAATTACTAAAGTTTTATTGAAAGTTCAAAACAACACTAACTAAACCTAACAATTTCAATCGAACTATTAAACATACTAATTTATGGTCATTAGCTTGACCTTACATCTATCAAGGTTTCTTAATTGTTCGAACAGAAGGAAATCAGTTCCTTGTCCTTGGGAATTACTCCTCTGAGATATAGCTTGTAATGATTCCCATTGACCTTGAAAGTTTCGTTGTTAGCATTTTCCAGTTTGAGGGTTCTATGATCGAAGAGTTGAATGACCGTAAAAGGTCCACTCCATCGAGATTTTAACTTTCCTAGGAATAGCTTCAACCTTGAATTATATAGTAGAACTACATCTCCTAATTTGAATTCTTTTTGTTTAAGATGAGAATTATGCCATTTCCTTACCTTTTCCTTGTAGAGGTTCGCATTTTCGTACACATTATAATGAAACTCCTCAAGTTTGTTTAGTTGCAAAAGTCATTTTTCACCTGCTTGCTTCCAATCAAAATTTAACACTTTTATTGTCCAGTGTGCTTGATGTTCTAGTTCGACAGCAAATGACAAGCTTTTTCGTACAAAAGCTTATAAGGAGTTCTTTCGATAGGTGTTTTGAAAACAATTCTATAAGCCCATAAGGCATCATCCAACTTTATTTCCCAATCCTTCCTGGAGTTGTTCACCATCTTTTCCAAAATTCATTTAAGTTCTTAGCTGACAACTTCCATTTAGCCACTAGTTTGTGGATGGTAACGTTTAGCAACACAGTGGTGCACTAGATATCTTTTTAAGAGGGCATCAAAAGATTTGTTGTAGAAATGTGTACCTCCATCACTTATTATCGTACGTGGCATTTCAAACCAGTTGAATAACCATTTGATGAACTTTTGCACTACCTTTCCATCATTAGTTGGAGATGCCACTGCTTTAGCCCAACGTAAAACATAATACACCCCCACTAGAATGTACATGTTTCCCATTGAAGATTGGAAAGGACCCATAAAGTCGATGCCATATACATCGAAGACTTCCACTTCTAAAATGTTGGATAAAGGCATCTCATCTCTTTTGGAGATGTTACCTATTCTCTAGCATCGATCATACTATGCTACGAAAGTCTAAACATCTTTAAATAATTATGGCCAATAAAATTCACTCTCGAGTACCCGAGCCATCTTTTTGTGGGCTCCATAATGTCCAGCATACTGACCTTCATGACATTGCTTTAAAATGTCCAACTTTTCTTCCTCTGGAACACATCGTCATATTAACCCATCAACGCATGCTCCGTATAAAATTGGCTCATCCCATATATATCAGTTACAATCCTGCAAGAATTTTTTTCTTTGTTAGTAAATTTGAAGGAAGTTTACCACTGGCAGCATAATTTGCGATATTGGCAAACCATGGTGTAGTCAAACTTTTGAGTAACATTAGGGTTTCATTAGGAAAATTTTCATTAATATCATCGCTTGGCTTGCATTCCCCTCCTTCCAGTATGGATAAGTGGACTGCAACCACATTTTCTACTCCCTTTTTATCTCTCACCTCTATACCAAATTCCTGTAAAAGTAACACCCATCGATTGAGCCTTGGTTTTGCATCTTTTTGGTTGAAAAAGTATTTCAATGCCGCATAAACGGTGAATACAATTACCTTTGACCCTAAAAGGTATTGTCGAAACTTATCACATGCGTACACTACTATAAGTAATTCCTTCTCTATAGTGGTGTAATTTAGCTGAGGTCCTGCAAGGGTCTTGCTAGCATATTATATCATATGCAATCTTTTATATTTCCTTTGACCTAATGCACAACCTATGGCTTGGTCGCTTGCACCATATATAACTTTAAATGGAAGTGTCCAGTTTGGTGGTGATAGAATTGGTCTTGATATAGATTCCTCCTTTAATTTGTTGAATGCAGACATACACTTGTCATTAAATAGGAAGGACATATCCTTAAATAAAAGATTTGTCAAAGTCTTGTGATTAGCGAAAAGTCTTTAATGAATCGACGGTAAAATCTTGCATAACCTAAGAATCCTCGCACACCTTTTACATTACTTGGTGGTGGAAATTTCTCTATCACTTATGTTGTTTCTTTATCGACCTCAAATCTTTTGTGTGAGATTTTATGTCCTAGTATTATCCCCTCTTGCACCATAAAATGGCATTTCTCTTAATTCAGCACCAAGTATGACTCTTCACATTTTTGAAGAACTCTATCCAAATTAGTTAAACACATTTCGAAAGAATCTCTAAAAACTGAAAAATCATCCATGAACACCTCCATTATATCTTCTATTATATCAGCAAAGATAGGCATCATACATCTTTGAAATGTAATCGGGGCATTGCATAGCCCGAAAGGCATCCGTCTGTACGCGAAGGTACTATAAGGGTAGGTGAATGTAGTCATTTCTTAATCGTTAGGGTAGATAAAGATCTAATTATATCCCGAATATCCATCTAGGAAGCAATAAAACAAATGACCAGGTACCCATTCTATCATCTAGTCTATGAACGCGAGAGCAAAATGATCTTTCTTAGTCATTGAGTTGAGTTTGCGATAATCTATGCGTACTCTCCATCCTGTGACCATTCTTGTTGAAATTACTTCTCCACTATCACTTTCTATTATCATTATTCCACCCTTATTAGGCACACACTGTACTAGAGTGACCCATTCACTATTGAAGATGAGATAAATTATCCCTGCATCTAAGAGTTTGATTATCTCTTTCTTGATCACCTCCTTTATGTTAGGGTTCAACCTTCGTTGATGCTTTCTTACCATTCTACATCCTTCCTTTATGTTTATTTGGTGCATACAAGCATTTGGGCTTATACCTCGAATATCAACAATCTGCCATCCGATGGCTTTCATTCGCTTTCTATCAATTTCTACTACCTTACTTTCTTGATTCTAGTTCAGTTGATTTGAGATGATTATCGTTAACATTTGAGCTTCACCTAAAAAGGTATATCTGAGATTTGTAGGTAATGGTTTAAGTTCTAATTTGGGTGGTTTTTTTTATAGAAGGTAGTATGAGTGCTTCGGTTCAAACCAATTTATTTTGATCCATTTGAACATCTGACTCCTCCATCTCATTGTGTAACACCCCACCACCATAGAGTACATATTTGAACATCTAGAGGATATTCAAGTACATATCCTATGACAGTGGTATGCTGGATCAAAACTAATCTCTTAAATGGCGTCATAAAGAAAATACAGTACTTAAAAACCTTATCTCTTCATTTCATTCATAAAGGTTTACATAGAAGGCATTAAAACCAATATTTACAACCTTTATACACAAGTTCTATATGATATAAATAAATTGTTTAAAAACAACTACAGCTCCTCAAATACCAGCTGACAGACATTTGAGCCATATCTTTATCCAAAATTTTTTCTAGAAGATCTTAGAAATCTAGGTTTCTTGTCTCATACCTAAAAATATAAACGTTGCAATTTTGGATGAGTTTTGTAAACTCAATGAGCGAACCATCCTTAATGATCTCACTTTAGGCAAACACACAAATATCATACAACTAACTAATTTTACAACATTTTCCAACGTAATAAGACATAATGAATGTCATACACATTACATACATTCTTTCAGAACTTGAACAACCCAATCAATCACATTATCATGGCATATCACTTTAGCATCACAACTTCAGAAAAGATTTCACAGGCATAAATTTCATAATCATAAATGCAGATGCATATGAGACTGCAGATTCATTATTATTTACTGTGACCGAGTGCCTTTCAGATACAAATACAGGTACTATCCCATTAGGCTTAGTCAGATACAGAATTTATGGAGCAAAGTTCTATATACAAAATTCTGAGCTTAAAGTTCTTGCACACTGGCTACTCCGATCACAACGTCTTTAACTGATAATGCATTTAATGAAATGCATCAGATAACAGAATATGCCATGAATAGCATTCATATTTGATGCATAGGCAGAATCTTATATTCATTAGACCTCAGTCTGGCATTTAACTTTTGTTGAGTATTCAGAAACCAATCAGAGTTTAGTAGCAAACAAACATCATTCAAATTTCAGATGCAAATCGAATACTTCCAATACATTCCCAAATAGCCAACTCCTCGGACCTTTAAAATCCAGAATTCATATATAGATCATAAATAGTTCAATAATTGTAAGTTAAACATAATTAATTAATCAATCCTAGGAAAATCATCTAGGTTGACCAAAAAGTTCTCCCTTTAGCTTATTGCTTTGAAGTCCCAGCAATGTCTGGAAGCGGTCGCTCGATGTGCTCGTCTATATGCAATCATATACATTTATATGTCACTCATGTGCATTTTCATAAGAATAATCAATCATAAATACATTTATGAATGTATCAAGTTCATGCATGTTGAACGACAATTTCTCGGGTATGTTTCTTTAATACTTTTCATAAACAATTTACAACACCTTCAAAACATTCTTTTAATCCTTAATACCCTTTTATTCACTTTAATCCCTTCATTCAACATCAATTAAATTCATTTAAGAGGCCATTTAAACCTACATGCCTCATATGGTAACATCCTTACTTGAATTAGGTTGAAAAACATCAAAACAAATCACCCTTTGTTAAAGCCTCTCAGGTCATAATCATGCATGTGCACAATTGTCACGTTCTTCCTTCTTTAGCAGAGTCATGATTGTGATGATGCATGATCGTTACTTCTTTCATTTTCAGCCATGATCGCGATCGTGCTAATGCATGATCGTGACCTGTTATTTTTTCTTCCTTCTTTCATGCCATTTGTGACCTAGAAACAAAAGTTTTTAGGCAACACTTTCTTCTAATAAAATGTTCCTCTATGTCTTAAGTTTCTAATTACATTAAATTCATACATTTTGGTTAAGTATCGTGCAAGTTATGATAAAAATACTCCATACTATTCTCATACTTTGACAAAACACAATTCTTAACTTTAAGTCAAATTTAAAGACTCTTAAGGATAGAATTCAAATTAGATTCCTTCATGAAAAATGTATCCATATATCCTTAGTTTACTAAAAATCAAAATTAATCCAATTTTGATATTCACAAATCAAGTTATAGCCAAAATACAGTTGTATGTTTAGTAAAATATTGCTTATAACATACTCCAGCACAAATCATTATCAATGTTCTATTACTTCTCTATCATTTCTCTATCCTTTCACGTTGATGATTCAATTATACCTCAATTTTCAATTCAGCAATCTCTATACACAATTCATAAGTTCATGAATAATCACAACCTAAAAATAGAAACGAATTCATAATTTTACATATCACATTTTTTGCACTTCACTAATCTTCATTTAACTTCAATTATCACAATCCTTTATACACTTTCTGCACATTTTCTACTAATTTAGCTCCTTCATCATTTTACTTATATCTCAGAAATTGCTTCTTCCTACACCACTCAATCATGCATCCATTCATCTTGCTACGCCATTCATGCATGTATCCATTTTCAAACATGAAAACGTCATCAAAAGTCATTTACACTACATAAAACTCAAAGCATAACTTACTTATCTTAAGCTTCACTCTCTTCAGTAAAATTTCAGAAATGGGGGGAAACAAATGTGAGATTTTAGCAACAATCAAAAACCTCAAATGGCAGAAGATTTTGCAAGCTGTATTAAGCAAACACCAAAGACATATGAACAAGCTAGGATTTAGTGATGGATAAGCAAAAAGGAAGGTTTTGGTGATGGAGAATTTCAGTGAAGCATAAAAGAGTTGTAGAAATCTTCCTTGCCTAACAAAAAACATGACTTAGGTGGTTTAACTTAGCTTTGCCACCTGTCTCTTATGCATGTCTTGCATTTGTAATCTTGTGAAGCAACCAAATGTCACTTATCTATTGGTCCATATGTCACACATTAGTTGATCCATTTGTTACTCCATAATTAGTCCATTCATCAATAATTCTATTTGTCTCTTATCTCTATATTTTTCCTAGTTCAAAAATACCCGAAATTTTCAATAAATTCCCAAAATATCCAAAATGTCTCAAAAAATGCAAAAATTAATTCTAATACAAACCAATTCAATTTTCAAGACAATTAATCCATAATTCACTTTTTAATCACATTAAATCATTTATTCCTGAAAAATGTCAATTAATGCATGTACAATTATTTTCATGAGTGACAACATTATTCATGTATATGTGTATGCCATATGATGCTTAAAATGCACTTCTAAATTCTTAATAACCTCTCATATATAGTATCATAGGGTTCTAATCCTAATCATGGGATAATGGGATATTACAATTCTCCCCTCCTTAAAAAAAATTGTCCCTGAAATTCTTATCTGATTTATGAAACAGATGGGGATATTGCTTTCTCATATGCTCTTCTATTTCCTTAGTAGGTTCCTCACTCAAGTGATTTTTCCATAGGACTTTCACCAATGGAATTTTTCGATTCCTCAATTGTTTTGTCTGATATCCCACTACCTTGAATGGCTCCTCAACATAACTAAGATTACTAGCAATTTCAATCTCTTGAACTAGTAATACATACATCGGTTTAGATCTATACCTCCTAAGCATTGTCACATGAAAGACATTGTGTATTTGAGACATTTCACTTGGTAAGGCTAATTTGTATGCCAATGGAACACTTTTAATACATTCCCTAATATCAAACTCCTCGGACCTTTAAAGTCCAGAATTCATAAACAGATCACAAACAGCTGAATAATTGGAAGTTAAATAGAATTAATCAATCAATCCTAGGAAAATCATCTAAGTTGACTAAAAAATGCTCCCTTTAGCTTATTGCCTTGAAGTCCTGGTAATGTCTGGAAGTGGTCGCTTGACGTGCTCCTCTATATGCAATCATATACATTTATATGTCACTCATGTGCTTTTTCATAAGGATAATCGATCATAAATACATTTATGAATGTATCAAGTTCATGCATGTTCATTGGCAATTCCTTGGGTATGTTTCTTTAATACTCTTCATAAACAATTTACAACACCTTCAAAACATTCTTTTAATCCTTAATACCCTTTTATTCACTTTAATCCCTTCATTCAACATCAATTAAATTCATTTAAGAGGTCATTTAAACCTACATGCCTCATATGGTAACATCCTTAGTTGAATTAGGTTGGAAAACATCAAAAAAATCACCCTTTGTTAAAGCCTCTTGGGTTACGATCGTGCATGTGCACGATTGTGACTTTCTTTCTTCTTTAGCAGAGTCGCGATTATATAGATGCACGATCTCAATTTTCTTCCTTTTTTTCTTGCCATTTTTGACCTAGAAACAATAGTTTTTAGGCAACACTTTCTACTAGCCAAAAAGTTCCTCTATGTCTTAACTTTCTAATGACATAAAATTCATAAATTTTGGTTCAGTATCGTGCAGGTTATGATCAAAATACTCCATACTATTCTCATACCTTTATAGAACACAATTCTCAACTTCAAGCCAAATTCAAGACTCTTAAGGATAGAATTCAAATTAGATTCCTTCATGACGCATATAGCCATATGTCTCTAGTTTACTCTAAATTAAAATTTATCCAATTTAGATATTCACAGATCAAGTTATGGCCAAAATACAGATGTATGTTTAGTAAAATACTACATATAACATACTCCAACAAAAATCATTATCAATGTTTTATTACTTCTCTATCATTTCTTTGTCCTTTCATGTTGACGATTTAGTTATACCTCAATTTCAAATTTAGTAATCTCTATACACAATTCACAAGTTCATGAATATTCATAACCTAAAAATATAACTGAATCCATACTTTTACATATCACATTTTCTGCACTTCTCTAATCTTTATTTAACTTCAATTATCACAATCCTTTATACACTTTCTGCACATTTTCTACTGATTTAACTCCTTCATCACTTTACTTATATCTCAAAAATTGTTTCTTCCTACACCACTCATGCATGCATCCACTCATTTTGTTACACCATTCATGTATGCATCTATTTTCAAACATGAAAACATCATCAAACGTCATTTACACTACATAAAACTCAAAGCATAACTTACTTATCTTAAACTTCTCTCTCTTCAGTAAAATTCTAGAAATGGGGGGAATCAATTGAGAGATTTCAGCAACAATCAAAAAAAAGTCATGGAAAGATAAGGCATAATTAAGTACTCATTTATGGAAATTTCTTGAAATATCACAAGAAGATAAATAAGTTCACCTTCATTTTAAAACAATATATCTTTTACATTTTATTTAATGATCACCTAGTCTTTTGACGCAAAGTCAAATACCTTGTCATGAATGTCCCTTAGTTATTCAACTAGCTTATATTTTATTATATTTTGTTAGAAATGAATTGACTAAGAAGAAATGATGTAGGTTAGAGCTAAAAAAAGTTGAACAAATATGTTAAATAAATTTCCTATTATGCTGAACCTTTTAATAAAATTGGGGTCAATAATAGAGTTACAGGTTAGTTGAGATTTGTGATATAAGTAAGTAACCAAGGGAAATTCAAGACAAAATGTTTTTCTTTGTGTCAAAAGGCAAGAATGACACTCTAAAAGGATAGACTGGGCCCTTTTTAACATCTCTAAGGGTAGGTGCAATATTCTAATCAACATACATATTCACTTTAAAGAGACTCAAAATATAAACTTCATAAGTTAATTTTTCTTCACAATATAAATGATCATGTACATAGTTAAGATGACTCCTTTCAACTTTACGCCATTGACACATTCACACAATGCAAACATCATGCAACAAAAATTTTCATAATGCTAACATAAGCAAAAAATACACAAAATACAAATACAATGTCTATATAAATAAAAATGTAAAAACATAGACACCCCCATAATTGAACAACAAATTGTCCTTTGATAGTTGCAAGTTAGATATTGTTATAATAGGCATTTTAGTATGTTTTTAGTGGTTAATAATTGATTCGTGTATTTTTAGGTTTAGATTTGTGTTAATTGGTTAGATATTTGTGTTTTGAGTGTTCTATGGGTTAGGCCATGCTATTGAGCTTTAATTTTGTATATTTAAGGTGTCTTCATGTGTTTTTTAATGTTTGAGATCATATATTGAAGAAGGGAGAAGATTTTGAGGAAGCCCAGTAGATGATCCATGCCCACAATCGTGGCCTCAATAGCCATGATTGTGATAGAAGAAAAATGGACAGGCTACGATCATAGTAGAATGATTGTGGCCTGCACGAGCACAGACACAGATCGACCTTCCGAAATTAAGTTTTGGAGGGTTATTTCAAACTTTTAGGCTCAAGTAAAACCTGGTTTTACCGTAATTAGAGAATATTACATAAAAGAATGGAAATGACCTAGATTGGGGGCCTTTATTTACCACTTTGGGGAGAAAGTTAAGGAAGAGGAAGAAGGTGGAGCTTCAGTTGCTTCAACCTCCAATCCTCCAATTTACTTTTGTAACATCCCCTCACCAATTGCTAGTGAACAGTGTCATATGCATGCATTTACATATGCACATGCATAGTAGATAAGTGAATGTTGCACATGAATTGTTTGTACATGCATACA
>JANQBM010000006.1:36340312-36354236 GCA_025594535.1 Erythroxylum domingense
TTTTGTTTGTATGCTTGGAATTGTAGAATTAAAACTGAATTCCAGTCTTTAGTCTTCATTTCTGTAATCTGAAATGGGATTGTGTTGTTTAATGTTTTATATTAAGGGTTGCTGATAAGGGCGTTGTATAATTCAGTGTAATATTTTGAACTCTCGAAGCCTTGAACTGGGCAAATTTTAATGTTCTGATAGAATCATTATCATCTGTAATGCTCATGTGAAATGGGTATTGAGAACATGCAGGAAAGCATTTTGCTTTGGCATCTGTTCATATAGCAGTTGAGTTGTTTCACATTTTTGAGCCAGGGCTGTTGAGTTGCATCTTTTTTTATGAATAAGCTAGAGCTCAGCTTCCAGTATGGAAATTGGTTCCTTATATCTTGCTAGCGGCTTCACTGTCATACGTAACAAAGACGTAGAGATTTGACTTTCCTTTTACAGGAATTGATGCCAGGAGGTGTGAATTCACCTGTACGTGCTTTTAAATCTGTCGGCGGACAACCTATTGTCATGGACTCTGTCAAGGGCTCTCACATGTGGGATGTAGACGGGAATGAGTACATTGATTATGTTGGTTCGTGGGGTCCGGCGATTATTGGTCATGCAGATGATGAGGTTTTACTCTTCTTCACTGCCTTCTTTTTGTACGCAGTTCATCATTTGAATAGATTGGGTTGGGATTCTGTGAACGTACTTAGGAGATTAGTATCATACATTTGATGCTCTTTGCTGAATCAACTGGACTAACATTACTAGCAGGTGCTTGCAGCCTTAGCTGAAACAATGAAGAAAGGGACCAGCTTTGGTGCTCCTTGTCCTCTGGAGAATATTCTGGCAGAGATGGTGATTAAAGCAGTTCCAAGCATAGAGATGGTGCGATTTGTGAATTCAGGAACAGAAGCTTGCATGGGTGTGCTTCGACTGGCCCGTGCCTTTACTGGAAAAGAGAAGATTATCAAGTTTGAGGGTTGTTACCATGGCCATGCTGATCCATTCCTTGTCAAAGCAGGCAGTGGTGTTGCAACACTGGGGCTCCCTGACTCTCCTGGTGTGCCCCAAGGAGCAACCTATGAAACTCTAACTGCCCCGTACAACGATATTGAAGCCATTGAAAATCTTTTTGAGACGAATAAAGGAGGAATTGCAGCACTAATTCTTGAGCCTGTTGTAGGAAACTCTGGTTTCGTTCCTCCTAAATCAGACTTTCTTAATGCCCTTTCCAGGATCACAAAAGAAAATAATGCTCTTCTAATCTTTGATGAAGTCATGACTGGATTTCGTCTGTCGTATGGAGGAGCTCAGGAGTATTTTGGTATAACTCCTGACCTCACAACCCTTGGGAAGATTATTGGTGGTGGCCTACCAGTTGGTGCATATGGAGGGAGGAGAGAAATCATGGAGATGGTTGCCCCTGCAGGTCCTATGTATCAGGCAGGAACTTTGAGTGGGAATCCTTTGGCAATGACAGCGGGTATACACACGCTAAAGCGATTGCAGAAGCCAGGAAGTTACGAGTACTTGGATAAGATTACAAACCGACTTGTTCAAGGCATTCTAGATGCTGGGAAGAAGGCTGGTCATGCTATGTGTGGTGGGTATATAGCAGGGATGTTTGGGTTTTTCTTCACGGAAGGTCCTGTTCACAACTTTTCTGATGCAAAGAAAAGTGATACCGCCAAGTTTGCCAGGTTCTTTCGAGGAATGCTGGAGGAAGGTATATATTTTGCTCCATCACAGTTCGAAGCCGGGTTTACAAGTTTGGCTCATACTGCTGAAGATATTGAACAGACAATATCTGCAGCGGACAAAGTTTTCCAGAGAATTTAGGGCCTTTGTTTACCATGTTGTTGTAGTTCCCCCTTCTCCAGTTTCACCCTTGTTCTTTTGGTAGGTGAGCTGACAAATGTTTGTAGCGAGTTCCCTTTATTGAGAGCCTTTACCTTGTATCTTTGAGAACTTATGTTCAATTGAATCTGTTACACTTAAGATCTACCTATCCTGATTCCTGAGCGCCTCCATGACCCATTTCCTCTCCTTTTTGCCCTTCTTTCCTGGCACTACGAAAAGTTCACAAACCCGAAGTAAAACTCAAACACTGCTTCTAAAGAGTATGAATACATTCTCCAGCATCAACAACAGTATTGATTTTAAGGATGTCTTGCTTCAAACGAAGAATACCGAACTTGCATTAGAATCATTAGATGATGGTAGCTAGCATTAACTGTAGTTTTTGCACACCACCCTCAAACTTGCAAGAGTACGACTCTTTGAAATGCAAATCTTCTGGAATTGTTCTGAAATGTATAGAAAGCTTGAAGAGGACAATTATTTCTATAAATGCTACAGATCTTTCGAGGTCTTAAAATAACAAAGAGATGAGAAAATGGAACAAGGAAGAAGCAACACAGACACCATTTTTGGTAACTTAAAGCACTTGGCTACACATGAATACTGCAACAACTAACATTGATGCCCAAAGAATACAATCTGTGTTTAAAGCATCGATGCTCTGTAGACAATTTCACTGAATATCAACATATTTGCCTTCACAGTATGGAACAAGAGCATACAATTTTCTTGGGAGATTTGTCAATCTTCTTTTCTGTTGAAAAGTCAAAGGGTTATGTTACATAAAAAGATTCCAGCTACAAGCATGATGAGAAATGGATGATACAACAATCAAACAATTGTTTGGAAAACTATACATAGCATTCAAGTGTTGTAGCACAAAACAATAGTAGTACTAATAATAAAAATTATGCAGATTCAGATTAAGGATCTTAAGTTAACAACAGTGCGTAAAGGTAATATTCTGAAAGGCAACCATTGTTTCAACATGATGAGAGAAGATAGGCCAACAAAAAGATAGCTTGAATATGAAGTTGAGTAGCAGTTAAAGTAAGATCATTTAGATATTCCTAAAGCAAATTTTATAACATTCACCAAAGACAAATTAACCCACTGTTGGCCCCACAATTAGGAAGTTTTTGAGGAAAAAGAGAATTTATATTAGAATAATACAGCTCATGGTGTTCTATCCCTAGATTTTCACACATACTGATTCCATCCCAAATCTCACTACAAATATCGAGTTAAAATGAGCGATTCAATTAATGGAATGTTACCTAACTAGTGGAAAGGCAGTCAGTCTCTACCAAACAAACAAATGATCTGCCAGTCTGGACGCTTTACTCTTAGTTATTAGAAGCTTCTCTTGTTGGATACACAAGTAGATCAGGCCACAAGAAAATCAAATGACCCCACAAAGTTAAAATTAAAGTTTAAAAAAGGAACAGTCACCTAAATAGTCTTGAGCCAACAAATGAATTTCAAGTATAACATTTTCATCAATTAAAAGCGTTAGCATTTTGGAGTTCAGAAACCCTCAGGAATATGTCTTTCAATGACAAACAATGCCTACTACTGCACAAAAAAGAAAACTAATCTCAAACGGACATCAACCTTACTTGAAATAAGTGGAATAAGAAAGTTTTGACGGAAAGCTTCAATAAATTAAGTTCCAAAGATCAACATCTCAACAAATAACAGAAACAACTCCTGCAAGTCCAATTTTCAGCTGACATATTAAATACATTGAAACGCATATTATAAACCTATAAAAATAATCAACAACCATTATGATGGAGTAACATATCATATGTGTGTGGATGTAAGATTAAGATGGGAAATACCTGTTTTAGTTTTTGCTGGAGAAGGCTGTACAACAACATGCATTATGATGGTACCCCCAGCAACTTCGCCAAAGGGTGTTCTACACTGACCAACAGTCTTGTTGTTATCCAAAATTTTACCAGAACATATCAGTTTGATTTCATTTACAGCCTTAGGAGTAATGGTTTTACCTATATAAGAAAATCAAAAAGAAAATTAAGAAAAAAAACATCTAACAACAGAAATAGACAGAAACTCCTTTAAATGCCAGGCTATTTCATACTGATAGATTGCCAGTTTTAGATTGAGAAATCTACAATTTATCATTCTTGGCAGCTGGCTGTGCAACGTCTGGACGAGCAATCTTAGTTTGAATCCATCATCATATTGCAACCTTTAACAGGCATCTCAAAATTTTCACAACAATGCAAGCATCCATAAACAATCTTTTCGATTTCCAAATTGCATGTAAATTACAAGGGGTCACAAAAAATCAGATATCTTTCTGCAGCTTCAAGTCCAAAATAATATGATCTTTCAGTAATTCTTCATGAAGGTAATAAATGCATTCTCAGATGCATCATTTTACTAAAAAGTAAAGCTTATGACATAAACCATTCAAACTCAAAATTACATATATTCTCTAAGTTTCTGAAAGAAGCACTTTACTTTTGAAACGATACAAACATATAATACAGAATGACCACTAATTCCAAAATTGTCATTGAAAAGCTATTTGATTCGTTTCTAAGACTTTCCAAATTTTCGCCAAAGTTTGTAATTTGCATAGAACCACCATCCTATAACAAGAAATGAGTTTTGTTTATACGTATAAATAACCCATTATTCACACTTCTAAGTGTTCCAACCAACGAAATCACACCCACAACACAGAAATAGAAAACTCAAACACAAGAAACCAATTCTCAGAATAACCGAAATTACTTGAACAAAATCAAACATTGGGACCCGGTTTTTCCGGAAGTAGGTATTCAGACAAGACAAAAAAAGGGGCAACCTTTGGGCCAATCGGAGACAATTCGTTGTTTAAGCATGTCGACCGTGGAGGCCGACAAGTACCGAAAAGGGCCGATGTCAGAGCCGTCGTAAAGCCTGAACTTGATGTCAACCAAATCCTCCTCCGGCATTTGACTGTTGACCTTAACTTCTGTCCTTCTACCCAATCAGCTACTCCCAATTACACTTCTCTCCGACTTCGAATGAATCAACAACAACCAGCTCATCAAATTCCAGAAACCAACCAACCAACTCCTGTGTTGTTATTAACAGATCTAAACTCAACTCAATCGAAATGATCAATAATTTCTAATTTTTTTTAATTTTCATTTTTAAAAAAAGCAAGAAATTGAGTAGGGATAAAAAATAATAATTAAACAATTAAACAAAATCCATACCTTAAAGCAAGAAGAAAGAAGCAGGCGATTTTCGGAGCCCCACTTTAGTTTTCTTCTATAGAGAGCAACGCGGTGTTGGGAATCTCAGTACGGCATCGTTTTCCTCTTCTTCTTTCACCACCAAAAAAAAAAAAGGGGATAACTAAACGACGACGGTTGAGGTTCGTTTCGTCGCTTTCTGGTCAAAAAGGGAAGTCGCGGGGTTACTTGAGCATAACAAAACCCTAAACCCGAGAAAATGAAGAGACCAAGAGAAGAAGAAGAAGAAGCGGAAGAGAAGATGGAGATTGTGTGGCAAACACCCGCCAATCCTCCTCAGAAACAAGATTACATCTTTCGAAATGGTTGTTTATTCTTTCATTTCAATTGAAGCTAGGAGATTACATATCGAAGAGAAAAAAAAATTATTATTTTGGCGGGAAATATGCAGGGAGGCGCCACGTGAGACCATACTACTTTGAGTTCATCTCACATGTGAAGAAGCGTTGGGCGGGGAAGACAATTGTTGATTTGTTCGCGGAAGAGTTCAAAGGCCGACCTTATGATTACTACGTACGTATGCCATGTTTGTGTTTATGTGTTCTATTTAGAATGTGCATTGATTTTAATAACTGAGGGTTGTTGATTTAGATTAATGCAGTAAAATGTGGACGCATACAAGTTGATGGAGAGATGATCCCAGTTTCCTACATTGTTAAATCTTCACAAAAGATTAGCCATTTCTTGCACAGGTTTCCTAATCATTTCACTTGGTTGTAATGTAATTTAGAGGTGTCTTGGATTTATGAGTTTTTTATGGATTGATTGATTTCGATAAGGTTGTTGTAGGCATGAACCTCCGGTAATGGATTTGGGTGTTTCCGTTCTTCAAGAAGAAGACGATGTTGTTACTGTTTTCAAGCCACCAACTGTTCCTGTAAGTGTGCTATGACTTGACATTTTCTGTTAATGAATGAACTCGTTATACCTACATGCGAATTGTTAAAACCATTTCCTAAAGTAACACTAATGTAGTCATTGTGTGTCGAGGTTTGGTTTGTAATGTCAATGTTCTAAGAGTATTTTGTGTGATTGAACATCTATCGCCTCCCACTTTTCGTTTTAGGTTGTTATTAAGTTGATGTGGTATTGCCCTGTAGGTTCATCCTTGTGGCCAATATCGGAAGAATACCATTGTTGGAATCCTTCAGGCCGAACATGATTTAGCGCCTCTGTTTCGTATCCAAGCATTATACTTTGGAAGCATGCATTCTAGCTAGACTTGGTTCATGGAAAAGGCTATGAAAGTTTAAATAGCTTCTTGTGCTTGGCCATTGCAATTTTTTTCCCTCTTTTTCAATATGATTTTGCTATTTCTGGTTATCTTTCCCATAACTCCATCATAGCGGTACATCGGCTGGATCGTCTTGTCTCAGGGCTTCTTATCTTGGCCAGAAATCCATCAAAAGCAGATCTTTTCAGGCAACAGGTGAGTCTGTTGCTTTGTTCATCGTTGTTGTTCATTGGAATGGATAATCATGTTTAAAAATGAGATCGATATTGTAATCCAAAATATTGTCAGGAGTTTGTGACTCTGCTGTCAAAATCCTGTTCGTCATTGCAGATTGAAGCTGGGGTTGTGCAGAAACAGTATGTTGCAAAAGTTATTGGGATTTTTCCAGAGGATGAGGTAAATCCTTGTCTAATCAAATGATTTCTACATGTTATTTAATTTGATGACTTCTCAGTTCTCTCCTATGGACTCTGTGAATTGTTGAGATGACTATGCATTCTGAATGTAAGAATTTGTATCATTTACAAGCGGTGAGTTTAATAACTGTATCCATTGTAAAAGTTCTCATAATTAGTTGGTGTTGAACTACACCAATTGGCAGCTGCTGTTTACCTAAGTATTTAAGTAATCCCATAATATGTGGATGTGGCCACGTTCATCCTTGAGGTACAGTTGTTTGAAAATTATGCTGATGGTTTGCTGGTTAATGGTTCTTATCTATTTAACATCTACTTTTTCATTTTTATGCCAGCAAGTTGTTGATGTTAACATAAACTATAATGCTCGAGAAGGGAGAAGCACAACAGAGGTGAGGCTTTGTTGATTTCTCTCTATCAGGAGCCATAGCTGCTTCAAAGTGCATCCCCCACTTTCATAATAACATCTAAGTTATAGATCTTCTGATCATATGTTCATTATGAAGTATTAACTTGTACCAGGGTGGATGTCAGGTGATAAGGCTTCTTTCTGGATGAATAATATTCACTTGCATTTTTTTTTCAATTAATTTGTGTTATATTCATTAGTAGTCTTCTTTGTGTTAACACATGGTGTAATTTGTGTCAATCTTGCATGATTGTACGTATGCTTGCAAATTTGGGATCTTTTTCTTTCCATAAGTCTCACTGCTATTCTTTGATGTTACTTTGTATTATAATTGCTGTTCTGCTGATGAGTTATATACCTGTGGTGGTTGAAAATGCTGGGCAGTGTAGATTCATTGCAGTACACTGATTCTTAGAATTTATAATTTCTTCAGGTCACTGACTCTCATGCCAATTCTTCTGTGAAGGGGAAGCCTTCTTGTACAAAGTTTACTAGGATAAGAACCAATGGAAATCATAGCATTGTGTTATGTAAACCAATCACTGGCCGAACTCATCAAGTAAGGGAACTTCTGAACAAGAAATTGCTGCTAGAAATACATATTTTAAGGGCTTCAGTAGAAAGCCTTATGTCATATGGAAAGGAGAAGCCTTGATTTGAAATTTCTTTTTGGTTTTTGTTGCTTTTTGCTAATATTGGCTCTTATCTTTTAAAATAAATTTTATCTTTGGGAAAGAACGATGGGTGTTCTTGATGAGTAGTGGTAGCAAATTGTAGAAGTCTTGAGGAATATACAAGGGCTAAATGGTTAATGACTAATTGAGCCTCGTACAAGCAAATGAGAAACCATGCTAGCCGAAGAGGGAGCAGGAGCAATAGCAGCAGAGTAGCTGCTCATTCAGAATCCCAGGATAATAAATTCCTATATGTCTAAACCCTCTTTGTTTTGGAACACAAATGAGTCCAGCTTGTTATTATTCTTTGAATTTTCATCCTTTCTTGTCATGAGCAATTCCTCATTTTGTATTTTTCGATATATACAGTTGCTCTTCTTGAAAATGGAAAAATGTTAAATGGCTTAATTTAAGCCTACTAATTTTATGGATTCATCTTTATTGGTCAATCTTTCCTCTTCTTGCTAAACTTCTTGCCTTTTATGTTAACAATGCCCTTTATTCATTCTTGGTAAGAAGATTTACCCATTTTTTCCCTTGTCATATCTTAACTTGGGATCCATCTTCTCTGGGTATATGACATTTATATGCCACAGTTTAAGTCATCTCCTTTTTCTTCTTTTCTTGTAATCTGAAAAATGAGATTGTGTTGACATCCATTTTACTGATGGATATGGTGAAATTATAACATGTGTTAATCAATCTGTTTCTTTCTCTCTCTCCCCTTAGATTCGAGCTCATTTACAGTATTCGGGACATCCAATAGCCAACGACAATCTTTATCTCTCTCAACATGTTGAGAACCGCTCCACTAATGGGAGGACTGCTGATAGAGCTGCTTTCAATTCTAGCAATTCTCCATCAGGAAATAATTCATGTAAATGTGAAGAAAATTGTGAGGAAGATTTCAACATCGATCCAATGTGCACAAATTGTCCAAATTTGGCTCCAAAAGGGTGAGACTTCAACCTGTGATGGTACTTTTGGTAGGATGCATATGTGTCAACTTTCACTTGTGCTTACTATAAATGTGCATTTGTGCTGTAACATGTGTGATGCTATTATGGTACAATGGCTGCAGTCTGCACTAATTTACTACAGATTGCAATTATGTGCAGTTTCTAATAAACCATAACCCAAGGATTTTTTGAAATCTTGCTCAAGTTGACATTTTAGTTGCTGTTGCCAAAGATGAAATTTCATACTTCCCTGCTGACAAATTAGGAAATATAAATTCATGGTATTGTTGCCTCTTTTTTTTTTTTTTTTCTTATTTGACATTAACACTTACTACAACACGTATACAGTCAATTTCCTTGCCTTATAGCTTCTTTCCATATCTACATTAACATTCCAAATTGCATCATGTCCACTTACTGTCATTTATCTTCTACTTATAGTGCTTGTGGAAAGAGGTGGGGGCACAATTGTATTAACAAATTGGTGGTTGTTTTACCATAATCTCATTAGTTGCTTACACCTGAATCGTGGTATTGTTGGTTCCAGTTGACTTTTATCTAAATGCTTGTTGCATTTTCATGTAAAATTTGTGCATATACTTGCTTCTGAGTTTTGTTTTCGTTTCTTGTAGGTATGATGAGCTTGAAGAAGGTTTATGGCTTCATTGTGTGCAATATTCTGGACCTGGATGGGTTTATAAATGTCCTTATCCAAATTGGGCAACTATATCGTAGTTTGTACCTTCTTCCTTCTCTTATTTCCCTTTCCCCATTCATATTCACTTATTAAAATCAAAAGCTTGTGCTTCCAAAGTTTCCTAACACTTTCATGATAATGTTATTGTCCCTTTTTCTTCTCGTCAATAAAAAAAGTGCAGTTTTTTATATTTCTTCAACCCATAACAGAAGACTGAAATTACGTTTATATATAATAATAGCAGGGTACTTCCTTTCATACCTGCAAAGTGAGTGTATGTGTATAATCTGTATGGATATTATCAAACTAGTCTTTGTAATCGAATGTATTTGTCAATCGTTTCTCATGCCAATTGTTGAACTTTTAAGACAATGTTTTGTTTATTTTGAAAGAAGGATAGAGTTATGATGAATCCGTAGTGGTCCATACTTCCTGGGAAAATATAAACGGTTTTTTCATGCCAATTGTTAAACGTAGAAGAAGTCTTGGTTTTGCAGGACACTAAGACCTGCTTAGATATGCACCTCAACTTTTGCTTTGGTTTTGAAGGATTGATTGAAAAGATGTATATGTTTAGCCCATGCGGTACAATGGGATGCCGAACATCTTTAAAATGCTGATGATACCAACATTTTTAAAAGTAAACTTATTATCTAGAGAGGATTGACATCTACTTTTTGTGTTGATTAGCGGCTTGCTTTGATCATAAAGTATTAAAAAGTAGTCCAGGTCCTCTTCATCTATCATGCCATGGAGCATAAGCATTGCATCAGCCACTAGCTCAATGGAGATGAAAGCTACGACAATTAATTTGGATTAGAGACAAAAAGTTGCGCAACTAATCTCGATTACTCAGTAGATAAACTTGTGATTCTTGCAAATGATTGATGTTACTTGCAGTATTAGCTTACTTAATTCGTGTTTTATGGTTAAATGCGGAAGTTTCATTTGCAGGGGAGCATATGAATTAACTTAATGAGTGTCATGACATCTAACAATGTCCAATTATGTATAAGATTGGTCTTTAATGGGTTGTTTTTCTTGAAGTTGTACAAAAACTCATTTGATGCCTAATATTATGATGACCATGTAATTTTTTACAAATTAACTATGATGCAACCATGTATATAAAGCTTAATACGCATAAAACATTTGCTTCAACATTTTTAAAGTTATCACGATTGTAACTAGGGATGAGAATGCTTATGAATATATGGACTAAAAAGAGAGAAGCTTAACGCAAGCACAAAAAGTAGGCAATTATTTGTTATCTCCTGTTGTCATACTCTGCATGCATTACAAATATGAATCTCAAAGAGGTTACCTTTTTACGGACCAAATCTTGATTAATCGATTAATAGGTAAAGTTGCTCTGCGACTAAAACGTCACAGAAGTAACTTTTTTATTTTTTTTTAAAAATACAAAAGAAGGTTGTGTATATTATAACTTCTTCCCATACGACGGAGCTTCATGTACTTAATACCTTGACCTTTTGACTTTCTATGATAGACAACCCTTCCCCAACTTATCCATAGGATCTCAATGAAAATAATCAAAGAAAATTATGTTTTTTAATTTTCATTCAGTTTGGAAATTATAATTCAAATGAATAATCTACAAAAGAGGAATTCATATAATACCATTGGAGATGACGTTCATTTGATAAAACTACACATTATATATGTTAAACATTGCTAGTGCCTGTATGTGCTGGTTGTCTCAAACAAAAACTAAGCTCCTCTAATTAATGAAGAAAAATTCCCACATAGCCAAACCCCATATAATCTCGTCTAAAGGAATATTTGTTCAAATATTATCAGTGTACAGTACTTGAAAGTGCTGTGATCACAACCAAGAACTGTTCTATTAGCAATTAAGTGCCGCCCCATCTCACTGAAAAGGGTTGGAAGCGATTTGGTTGAAGTAACCTAAACTAGAGATATCAACAAGTTCCCTCATTATTTAGACACCTATGAGATTAATTATTGCCATCTTTTGTGTAGCAATAAGGCCACAACTGACTATATGCAAACTATGGATAGAGCTTGCTTTCTTTCTTTTACAGTGCTCATGCCACGAAAGTAGGAACAACTTGGTGCCAAGGACAACGGGAGATGGGGTTATCCTCTCAAAAGTTGGACACTTTTCTCTTTTATATTGTCAATTGTTATTGTCTTATGTATTAATAATGAGAAATAAAATAGGAAGTAGTTTGAATTTAGCAAAAAAATAAATTTGCAAATTCAATTTTGTCCAAATAATTGGACTTGTACACATACTTTAGCATCAAAATATTCAAAAACTAAAGAAAACAAAAGTAAGAGAGTACTGTTAAGAACTTGAGTTTGAGTTTCTTGAATTTTAAAGTTTAAACTTGTTAAATAACTTATTTGGAGCAATAATTTGTAAATTATTTAAGTGTTCCCAAAATTTATTACTAAATACTTAAATAAAGAAAAGGATGATTCCCACATGTAATTGGGAAATATGAGGGGATCAATTGACAATTACAATAAGAATCCATATATACTCCACTATTCAGACTTAGCAGGACATTGTCTTTGCTTTATTACAGTCGTGACGCAGCTGATAGAATTAGATCGTATTGTGAGATTATATTCTGAGGCTTAGTAGAGAATGGCAAATCATCTCAAGTGAATAAAATTCAACAAAGAAAATGTCTAAGCCACCTTTTACTGTCCATCTCCTACCAGTTAACTAACTGTTCCTGTATAGTTACTCTACTTTGTGACCCAGTTGGTGAAACATTCAGATTGAGGAACATAGCTAGTTGGCGAAACCCTAGAAGGCCATTAAAGTAGTGTAGGGCATCAAGCATGCACACATATCCTCCATTTTTAGCTAACTTCCTGTTAACTAAAGAGAAATGTGGGGTACATATATATTATATACATACATTTGTCATGTTGATCCAGGATTAATTAGCTTATTTTTGTCCTAAAACGACAAGGCTCGTACTATATATGCTGGTAAGCTCACCTGTGTCCACGATCTAAAGAAGGAGATGTACCACTTGGTTCACTCAGCTAATTAACAAGTCTCATCTCTTCTTTTCTTTCCTTTTTCTCGCCTCAAACGTATCATTTCAAGTAATGTGCCCTATAAAATGGGATTAAAGAATATGTTAATTATATATAAGTGTAAAGTTCCATCCTTTTGTTATGCCAACGTCATGGCTTTTTCCCTTTGGATAGAAGATTTGCATGACCTTTTTTAAAAAATAATGGATAGGATTGGCTAGCTGATCTCACTTAAGGTGATCATTTGGATAACTAACTGCAGATTAGGCCTTAATTTCTAATGTTATCTATTGTATAAAAGACAATTGATTACATCTCCAATGCAAAAATAAACCCTAAATAATTTTCCCAAAAATCCAAAGTCAATTGTAGTTCACAACATTTTCTTACCTTTTTAATTAATATTTATTATCTAACTAATTAATTGTAATTTTATTTATATAATTTAATATTTTAAAATTCAAATAAAAAATTTGATAATTACTAAACTAAACAATCCAATGCTTAAATAATCACTCTTAAGTTTTAATTAGCACTACATGATGTATAGAAAAGTATTTGAGAATCTCTTTTAGGTGTTTTGAAGTTAATGTGACTTCCACCTAACTCACATATTACATTATAAAAACTGTCTTATAAATTAATTAAGATGATTTATAAAACCTATTAATTTAATACACTCAAATAATATAATTAGGACTTTAACATATAATTATACATCATCTGAATCAACCTTTTAATTTTTTATACAGTGATTATTCAATTTTATTGATATTAATAATTAAATTAAAACTTTCAAAAAATAAGAGTTACATTATATAAAAAATTTAGCTTCAAAAAGTTTATTTGACTCTTTTATTAAATTATAAATGAGAAAATGATCGATACTCAAACCTTTCGATCAAAATTACAAGGTAAGAACTTGAGAGCTTTCTGATACAAACCTAACACCTTGCGTGCAAAACAAATCTCATACTCATCAAAATGGAAATCATCTCTTTGAAAAGTAAAGCATGATGAATCAATCATTCAGGTGTTCTTAGAAACTTTTATAGGATCATGTAGACTACAGCTTGATGTTCATAATATAAATTGGAAAGGAAACACGAGGGCTTAGTGGTGCTCCATAGATACACGTTTGCGAGTAAAGGAGCATGCAATCCTTGTGCAGTTCTCCCAAATGACTTGACAAAAGTTCGTTCTATATTATCCTAAGAAAGACATAAAGATGTTGTCGCCCTTCGTCATCAATCAATGCACCAGTTTAGTCTAATAATTAAACTTGTTTCTGCACATATTAGTTTTTACACAATTTAATTTTATCAAACAAAAAGAAGATAGATAATTCTCCATATTAGTTGATAGTT
>JANQBM010000006.1:36490692-36504139 GCA_025594535.1 Erythroxylum domingense
TTGGTGCTACACATTCAAAGATGGTTGAAGAATTTGTTAAGCTGATGACATCTGAATTTGAAATGAGTATGGTAGGCAAGTTGAATTTATTTTTAGGTTTGCAAGCCAAACAAACGAAGGATGGAATCTTCATATTGCAAACCAAGTATACCAAAAGCTTAATCAAGAAGTTTGGTCTCGAAAACGCTAGACATGCAAGAATGCCTATGAGTGTTTTAACAAAATTGATCAGAGACGAGAATGGAAAAAATGTTGATGAGAGTTTATATCGAAGTATGATTGAAGGCCTGTTATACTTGACTGCAAGCAGACCAGATATCTGCTTTAGTGTTAGGGTATGTGCTCGCTATCAAGCCAACCCAAAAGAAACACATCTGACGGCGGTAAAGAGGATCATCAAGTATGTTAGTGGTACATCTGATTTTAGGATATGTTACTCATCCGACTCAACACCATTTTTAGCCGGATATAGTGATGCGAATTGGACTGGAAACTTAGATGATCGTAAAAGCACTTCAGGAGGCTATTTCTTTCTAGGAAACAATTTGATCCCGTAGTACAACAAAAAATAGAATTCGATCTCACTATCAACCGCTGAGGTAGAATACATCGTTGCAGATAGTTGCTGTTCACAACTTCTTTGGATGAAACAAATGTTAGAAGACTACGGAATTAATCAGAATGAGTTGACTGTCTTATGCGACAACAAAAGTGCTATAGATATTTCGAAGAATTCTGTTCAGCATTCAAGGACGAAGCATATTGATCTCTAGTATCACTTCATCCGAGAGCTTGTGGAAAGCAAGTTGATCACTCTGTCACATGTTTCTACGGAAAAGCAGTTGGCAGATGTATTCACAAAATCCCTTGATACAGTAAGATTTGAACTACTTAGAGGAGCCTTGGGGCTTTGTATCGTTAATTAGTAGCGATTTGTTCTGTTAAAAAAAAAGAGGGAAAAATTGAAAACGCATCGTTTCTGGATAAGGGATTTAAATCCCTAACTTATTCTCTTCTTCTCTTCACTATTGCCGCACGCCCCACCTCCTCCAGAAGTCAAGCTCTTCACGCATTCCATGGTCTTCTCTTTGCTCCCAAGCTAGTCTTCCTCATACTGGTCCCTCCAACATGCAAATCTTCATTCCACAGCAGGTTTCATCATCTAGATCTCTTCCTCTCAACTTTCCCGTGGTGATAGTGTTACTCAAATAATTCTTGCTTTGTTCTTTTGGTGGTGTTTAGCATTGGGTGTTGTCGATTTCTCTTATAAATTGTTTGGGTCGAATTTGAAGCTGAAGAAAGAGATTCTATTGTGCTATACGTGGGTCTGTGAATGTTGGTGGATTGTCTAACTGATTGCGTGAATTACTACTGTATTTGACAGAGACGTTTCCCACTTTACTGATTGCGTTATTTTTGACTGATTGAGTACTGGGTATAGTATCGGCAGCTGTCAATTCCTACTTGTTGGTATATTCTGAATTTCTGATAGTGTCTGGTGATGACTGTGTCTGTGCTTCTTGTCTGCCTAACATTGCATTATGAGAAGAACTAAGGAAAAGGATGCAACCTCTAGCTCTGGGAAAAAGACAGCAGCTCCTATGCGACGTTCAAGTCGCTTACAATTTAATCCTGGATCTGGCAGAAATTCTATAGGTGCGGGATCATCTTCAGCTGTACCTATTGATATTCCCAATATTCCAGATCACAATGATCCTATTGATGATGTTACTCGAGTGATCGAGTCTATGGTGGAAGACTCATCCTCAGATTCTGAAGCACCTCCTGCAGCTCCATCTGTCCCACCGCCGATTTCCTCTCCGGCTCTAAGGAAGCGAACAAAGATGAGGTGCCATAAGTCTGTCTGCCTGCCTCGTTATCATCCTCCGACCAAACTGCTAGTTGATAAAGCTTTCTCTTTCAAGTTTTATACTCAAGCCGCTGAGCAAAAATGGAGTAAAATTTCAGACACTGATTTCGTGTTAGATAGGCCGATCAACTTATCTGAATTTTAAGATCAGCCCTTACATACTCTACTTTCGGCAAGGAACTTGCTGCAAGCTTCTCTTCTTCCTCAACATTACGACGCTGACCTGGTAAAAGAGTTTTACTCTAACTTGACTATAGACTTTTTAAATATGGATGCAGCGTCTTTTGAAGTAACTTATGTGCGAGGTCAGGTCATTCGTTTTAATGCCATAAGATTGAATCTGTTTTTGGGCTTTGATAATGTTATTGGTGATCTTTACTATAATGATGAGTGGGTCATTTCGACGGATCAGATTGCCACAGTTATAACTGGTGGCAAACTCACTGCCTGGCCTTCTAGTTCTGTTATGCGATCATCCATGCTGACTCAGAAATATTTTATACTGTTCAAGTTAATTGTGAACAATTGGATGCCGAGCACCCATGTTGTCACGGTCTATCTGGCCCAGGCTAAGTTGCTTTATGCAATCGGTACAGACATTCATTTCAATCTTGGGCGTTTGATTATTGACGCAATGTTAGCCATTGAGAGTAAGCCTCACTCACTCTTGTACTTTCCATATTTCCACGTATTTTCCGACAACCACGGGTGGTGGATTTACCTTATGTTGCTTCAGATCCTTCGGATGTCACAGGAACCTCCACTGTTAATCCACATGCTGCTTTATTTTCAGAGATTGAGCGTATTGAAGGAATCCTTAACGTCACCACTGAAGCTCTTCGCAGATTGAAGCAACGCGTTCTTAGCTTTCCCGGCAGCTCCTGAAAAGTACCTTTTTGGCATGTGTTGTCTCAAAGGGGGAGAACAGTTCAGATAAGATAAGTTTGATGTGTATTTTCCTCTTCATGTGTTTTGTTGGCGAAATTGACTCATGATTGTGTAATGTTAATTAGATGCCATATTGAGGGCGAGCATTACACACTTTATATTATATGTCCAATTATGAATCATTTTGTGGAATTAATGTGTTGTGACAAAAATGCCAAAAAGGGGGAGATTGTTAGGATATATTATATATATACATCTTTTGTTTTGGCATTGTATTTATTTTAATTGGACATACAACATTCAAGTGTTGGAACTAAAGTGGAACACTTGTATTTATATTTAAGTGGGATTGTTTGTTGCGATGATTGTGTTTTAAATGGATACAAAGAGATCTGCATATTATATTCCTAATGGTGTGGAAGTCCTCTTGATTGAAGCCACGTGTATGCAGATTCTCTCATGAAGGATCAGGGTATTTTCCTAGTTGGTTTAGAAGTCTTCTTGGTTCAAGACACATGGGTGTAGACTCTATTATGCAGGTGTTGAGTTTCAGTAGTGTGTGGAGTGATGTATGTTGAGTAGTGTGGGAGTGTGATTTTTGAAAATTGAAGATTTCTTGGTGTTTTTTTTGGTGTGTGAATTTTCTTCAGGTGGAAGGCTATGTATCTTGTGTGGGATTTTCGATGTCCACGAGTTCTTTGGGTGTTGTGTTTCTGGTCTTATTTTTCTGCTTTTGAGGAACGATTTACTGGGTAGTCCAAAGGGGGTAGTATCATAGAGTGAGGTCTTATTTGAGGGTTGGAGACGTCATTAACGTCTTTCTCCAGTGGATTGCATATGCAGATTTTGCTTCTCTTTTTGGTGGCTGTTGATTGCTCCTATACGTGAGTGTATATGTGTCATGTCTCTTGGGTTGCTGCTGGTTACACTCTGGAGCTTATATTGGCATCTTGACTGCAGCAAACACTGAATTAATCGACAGCCGTGATAATTAGTGAAGACAAAATCATAGGAAAGTTCTTGTTGATCTCAAGTAGTTGTTATTTAATTTTCAGTTGATTATACACTTGAGATATTTTTATTTGTTAGTACATTGAGTGAAAGTA
The DNA here is from genome assembly GCA_025594535.1 of Erythroxylum domingense. Taxonomy (NCBI): domain Eukaryota; kingdom Viridiplantae; phylum Streptophyta; class Magnoliopsida; order Malpighiales; family Erythroxylaceae; genus Erythroxylum; species Erythroxylum domingense. Next base: position 36,494,557 of record JANQBM010000006.1, read on the forward strand.
GGAAAAAAATCCTCTGTTGAGGTTAACACGAGTCGGTCGTGTTATTGGGCGTGAAAGTCTTTCACGGGTAGTTAGGTTGCGAGATAGTTGTAGATATTGAGAGAAGCTGTGTTGAATCAATTATATGTAATTCTATTAAACTCCTGTGAAAGTGATTAAGCTGGGTGAGGGCCCTGCAGACATAGGCCTAGTGTGCCGAACTGCGTTACCAAATTTCGGTGTCTTTTTGTCGCGTTGATTTTATTTGTTTTATCCTGTTGACGCCAAAGATGTTTGCGGAAAAATTGAAAATTAATTAACCCTCTACAATTTTTCAGTTTCATCTAAATGTCCAGGCATCAAGCATTTAGTTGAAAGGTTAATGTATATATGGTCTTCCGTGGGTGGACGAGGAATGTGTATGATAAAGAACACAAATGGTTTATCAATAGCTGTTGCATTCTATTACATATCAAATTCACACACAGACACGTACGTAGGACTTTAATCAAACAAGATGAAGCTTCATATTTATAAATATCTATATCTGTAATCAACTTGGGATTTACTTTAGATGAGATATTTAATAATATGATAAGTAGAAAATTAATAATAATAAGGAATTTTATTTAATAATAACTATAATATTAATAATATTAAAATTAGGAAGAAAAAGAAGAAAAATAATAATAATAAGGAATTTAATAATAATAACATAAATATAATATAATTAATTAAAATACTAAAATTAATAATAATAAGAATAATAATAAGTAAAAAATTAATAATAATAATAAGAAGAAGAAGAATAAAATTAATAACAATAATAATAATAATAATAATATAATTAATTAATTAATTAAAATAATAAAACTAATAATAATAAGAATAATAGAAAGTAGAAAATTAATAATAATAATTAATAATAAGAATAATAAAATTAATGATAATAATAAAATTTATAATAATAATAATAAGAAAATAATAACAATAAGGAATTTAATAATTAATAATACTAAATATAATTAATAAAATTAATATTAATAAAAATAATAGTAAGTAGAAAAATAATTATAATAATAATAATAAGTAGAAAATTAATAATAATAATAGTTATTAATAATAATAAAGAATAATAAATTTAATAATAATAATAATTAATAAAATTAATAATAAGAAGAAGAAGAATAATAAGTAGAAAATTAATAATAAAAATAATTAATAAATTTAATTATTTTATAATAATAAGGAATTCAATAATAATAATAATAATAATAATAATAATAAGGATATTTTGGTCTTTTTGTTAGTTATTCCTTTGTCATTCTAAGTTTATATTTTCAAACCAAATATTGACATAAAATTTTTTTATCTATTCCATTCTTGAACTAAACAAAGTAATACCTATTTTATTCTATTACTCATCTTTTTTATTTCTCCAAATAACTATTCTATTCCCTATCTATTTTACTCCATAGGCCAAGAAGCAATTCTTTGCCCACTGACCCGTGTAACCAGTACAATTTTTCATGCTCCAACGCTAGCTTACATTTATTCCGACACACAACATAACTCATACTTCAACTAAAGCTCTTATAAATAGAAAACAATATAACTCATAATTAAAATTCTAAATTATCTTGAGTCCTGGACTCGTAATCTTAGTAATTTCAAAGAATATTGGCCGCCCTCACCCACTTAATGGATCCCAAAATGTGACCGACTTATTGGCTCATTGTTCTAAATGCTTTGGTTACGTATTCTGAATTTAACATGAAACCCGTCACATCAACATTTGATTCTAAATTTTGATGTGACTTCGAACTTTTAACTCGATCGCGTCTTTTTTTAATAAAGAGTGAAGCAGACCTATAAAATAATATATTTGAAATATTTAGATTTATAAATTATTATTGAGTTTATATGTATGTATATGTATGTATGTATGCATGCATATATGCAGTCTTGATAGATGCACCTTGTTATTTAAGATATAATTACAAATATCTTATTTTACGCAACATATACATGCAATAGAGAACTTTGAATGGATTTTTTAGTGAATGATTTAAGACTATAAAAATGTAAACAAAACGTTTAGTGCTATTTAGTTTTATTCTGTTTTTTATAATTTATTTTTAATAGTTGGCCTAATATTTATTTTTGCTTATTGAATAGAGTTTGCTAAGAATTTATATTTTATTTATATGATGAAAATAATCAATATCAATAAATAATGACAAGTTTTTTAATTAGATTTCTAATGTGAATTAAATTTAATTTAAATTTAGCTATATTAATTAGAAGTTAATAAATAAAAATTTGTATTCCGTGTGAACTTATGGCGCATGAGAATAATGGTTAAAATGGTTTTTTTTTTTTTTTTGCGGGCATCGCTAACATAATTTTAACATGGACACTACTGGCACTCTCATCCAATCTTGTATGGTCCAGCCTGGTTTAAGTTTGAAACATTGAAACTTAAATTTAATTTTAATTTTAATATTTAATCTCAATTAAACTTAAATTTGACTCAATTTAGTTTTTGTTTTTCAATCTAAGTGTTAATCATAATTCATAGATTAGGAAACAGTTCCCTTTTTAACATTATCTATTATTTACTTTCGTCTTATTCTCATAGAATAAATAATAATTAAGAAAAGATAAGATTAGCTAAGATTCAGAGCTTGGAAACAAAGGGCTATCAGTCCGAGCTACAAATAATCATAAGCTCATGGTATCATATCAAGGAAAAAGAAAGCCTAATTAAACATATATTATTTAATTAAATATATATTAAATTAATAATATATTTAAATTAATAATAAATCAAATAATTAAAAAAACAGAAAACAAAAATTACTTTATAAATCATAATTCAACTTCACCCCTTACATTTCAAACACACGACAGAACATATAATTCAACTCGACTCAATCAAACACACCATATATTTCATCCTTCAACTCAACCCCTTATAATTCAAACACACGACGTAAGATATACTTCAACACACAACATAACTCATACTACAACACAACATAACTCATACTTAACTCAACCAGCTCTTACGGGTATATCCTAGGACGAGCTGATGTTGCGACGATTAACATCTCTGAGACTCCGTGGTAGAAGTAGACGATTCTGCGCACAAAATCCATCCACAAGCTTCTCTTCAACTATCCTTCGAATCCAAAGGTATAACTTGTGAAAAGTGCCATATGAATATGATTCTGCCACCAAAATCAAACAGTAAAATGCATATAAAGCAACGCGCAGTGGCTTAGGCAGTAGCAACGACGCCAGTGTAACCAGCGTCAGCGAACCTGAGAATGTCATAAAACGACTACAAGCTTCGGTTGAAACTAATGCTTGCTTCGGAACATATGCCAAGCAATAGTATACGAGTAAACTTATAACTGAAACCATGATGGTTGCAGGGTGGGTTTCAAAAGGTGTAAGGGTCTTCCCTTGATATTTAATTCCGACCAGAGTTGCAAGTACGGGACTGAGCGACACAAGAGCTGCATGAGTAGGTGTGTCTGTGAAGAGGGTTATAGGGTGGGTTTCCAAGGGTGTATGGGTTACGGGACTGAGAAACACAGGAACTGCATGAATAGGTGTGTCTGTGAATAGGTTGAACCTCGTGGGTATGTGAAAGGAAAACTGCATCCTACGTTGCCGCCGGCGAAGAGATGTTGCTGGTTGGATATCCATTGCGTTCTTAGTAGTAAGACCCAAAGGTACTTATATAGGGAAGCTGACTCGGAGTTATGGTGACAGGTTTTAGTGGTCGTTTAGTAGCTTTAATTATTTTATAAGTTGACTTGTGTTATTGACATACAGGTTGTAGTGGTATTTTAGCAGCTTTAATTATTTTATTAATAAAAGTTTTATTCTTAAATTTAGTTGATATTGACTTGTTTTAGTAACGGCGGGCTTTACTGATTATAACAATGATCTCTTGGCTAAAATGATGCGGAGCGGAAAGTTGCTGTTGTTAGTTGTTACTTGTTTCCGCCAAAAGTCAGAGGACGACGTCTATGATGTGATGGGCAAATGAATGATGTTAATCCCACGCATTTCTTTTCTTAAAAAAACCCCAAGCATTTTTATACGGATAGATTGCGTAGAATTGAGCTAATACAGGTTAGGAAATACAAAAATCAAAACAACATGATACAAAAGAGTGCTACGTTGTGAAATCAAAATTAAAATTAAAAATTAAAAATTTAAATAAAATTTTTGATAAATTTAAAAATAAAAAATAAAAATGGAAACAAACAATAATAATTTAACTAAATTTAAAATTTATATATAAATCAAAATTTATTTAAATTTTAATTTTATTAATAAAAGAGATTAAAGTCAAGGTCCATGAGAGAGATGAAATAAGACTAAATTTAAAAATAAAAAATAGAAACAAACAATAATAATTCAATTAAATATATTCTAATTATTAAATCAAATTTTATTTAAAAAATTAAATTTATTAATAATTGTAAAATTAAATTTATTTAATTTAGTTATAAAAATTAAATTATTCACGATCCATAATAATAATTAATTTTAATTAATTAAATATATAATATTAAATTAAATTATTTATAGTTCTTGTTAATAATTAATATACTAAATAATATTTATTTAGTTGATAGTCAATCATATATCTTATTTTATCTAATATATGATTGCAACATATTCAAAGTTGCATGGCATAGAGGAGGAATAGAGATTAGAGAATGAGGAACAGAGGATCTCATCTGCAAATACAATTATCGTAGCACCATGTTTAAAACACCTATTCATGTCTCTTGCATGTATTTATAATGTTTTAAATCTCTAAATTCGTCTTACCAATTTATTGTTAGTTCATTCTCTCCGTCTCAATAAAAAAAATTAATCTTCATTATCTTTATGCACTAATCTCGTGAAACAAAAATCCACGTGGTCTCTATTTTTTAATATAAAAAGGATAATTATCAATCTTTAATTGTATTCGACCATGTTTATTTTATTTTTAAATAATTACATTCCATAAGATATCATTTTGTCTTTTCTTATATATTTTCAGTTGTATAAAACCGTCAGCATTTCCATTTCAAATCCATAAGGTTGTGGATTTGAATTGGCTTTTGAATTTTATGCTGCGACCTCATTGCCATTTTTTTACCTGACGAAGCACCCCTGCTTAAATTCATAGAATATGTAGGGGAAAATTACGCTTAAAGAGGATTTAGGTGGTTGGGTTGACGGATAAGCAATCCCAGAATCAATCGGAAGCACTATCCTCTATTTGTTGATAATGCTTATAAAATCGACCATTTTCTTTAGGTTACTTCGTCAATGGCTAATGCGTCAAAGGCATCGATAATGTTAAATGGTTCAGACCCAAAAACTACCTGTTGGAGAGAGGAAGCTGCTTGACTAAAGTGATTCTCATTCCTGGCATTGCTGCCTAGAGAAAGATGCCAATGAACGTCATTAAATCCTCAAGAGAACGACTTACAACTCAAATTCTAGCATCGTATTCCAAAATATATAGTTCTTTAAATCTCCATAACCATTTGAGCAAAACACTATCCAATGGCTCTCTTCATGTTTTATACCCTAAATTCAAGAACTGCCTGACTTTGAAACAACCGCCTTACATTTGATTGTATCGGGCAGTTTTCCATTCGGGGTAATAGTTACCGCAGTTCCAGAGGTAGCAGAACTTAGTTCATAACACATTTGAATGGAAATCAAGTTCCTAACATATCACACCTGCAATCTCCGGTATCAAAGTCAAGTCAAATTGAACAGCCTTGAGCATATAACTTAGATCCAATGCTTCCTACGAATACTTGAGCTCAAAATCAGAGACCAGTGCTCACAGAATTTGAGCTCCATTTATAATCAATATATCCATGAAAACAATCATGTAAATTCAAGTTATTGCAACTCCATCAAGAAGTTTAAAAGAACAAGTAACGAAAAATCATATGCCTGTTACATGATGGCTGTTGAATATAACATTTAAAACTTGTCACCAAACAACTTGCTACTACAGTATCAAATTTCCAAAGGAGAGGGCTGTTTGATAAACAAAAAGTAATTTACAGATTTGAAATCGAAAATCAAAGTATCATGACATAAAACTTGGACTTCATTTTGGATACTTTTATTAATCTTGAGTGTAGTAAAGCATTTCCATTTTCATCATTCTACAAGAACCTATACGCATTACAGGTTTAGGTTCAACAACTTAACTAAAGAGGTGAGCCGAGAAAGTAAATGGCTCGCAGCCTTGATTTCTATTAACAGGTATATATAGAGTACAACCCATAATCAGCAAGTTGAATCCCTATAAATATGGGATTGTTATAACAGAAATAATGAGGATCCCTTTAATTTGGGATTAGATTAATGGACTGATTTTGAGTAGCTATAATTCAGGAGCTGTTATCTAATACCCCCTGCAAACGGATGAGAGTAACTACCATCAGTTTGGTCTTTAAATCAAGGATACATTGCTTAGCCAATAGTTTTGTTAAGACATCAGCAACCTGGTCTTTTGTTGGAATGTATGAGACTTGAAGTTGTTTCTTTCGAACTTGATCTTCAAAGTGGAAATCCAGTTCAAGATATTTGGAGCAAGCGTGGAAAACTGGATTGGTAGCTAGATATGTAGCTGAGACATTGTCACACCATATTTTTGGAATGGTAGGAAGAGGCTGCTGTAACTCTCGAAGAAGAGATTAAAGCCAATAAACTTCAGATGCAGCTGATGCTAACGCATGGTACTCAGAATTAGTGCTAGACTGAGCAACTGTATTTTGTTTCTTCGAACGCCATGAGATTAAATTAGAGCCATGAAAAACAGCATATGCTGAGTTACACAGGTACTTCCCACAAAATCATCAGAATGCCATAAACTCGAACATTGCACCGAACTTAAAAATGCCTTTATAAAGTGCAACGAATTCGCTAATCAAGATATCCTACCAAAGTTCCAAAAAACTATTTTTACTAGTATTAGATCACAACGAAATAGCTCAAACTATCTTGAGACGTGATTGCAACTTCAATTAACATGATTGAGATATGACCCTCTGTCAAACATCAAAACCACAAGTTCATCCCAAAATCATTGAAGAAAACCCTTTACTGAGCTTCTGAATCGCGCAAAACATCTTCCTTCTCGACCCAACAACAATAATCCTCATATCCTTCAAATCCTCCGGAGTCAACATTGGCAAAATCTCATCATCCACCTCATAAATTTCAAAAGCCGGGGCGTACCTTCCTAACCCCATACTATTAAGCCAAATACTCACGCCATCCTCATCCTCTCCTCCAACACACCCTCCATCATTCCTAAAGTCCCTTGCATCATTGTCCAATAGATATGATTTTTAATTAAAAAATCTTTTAAATTTTAAATTTAATGGAATTCAAGTTTGTTATATTCAATCGAGTTAATTCAAACAAAAACTTATCTCCCTCAATGGACTTTAGCTAAGTGAGAGTGAAACTATTTGTAAAAAGGCTCAAACCGTATCTAAAAAATCAAATAGAAAATTATATAGATAAGACAAAAAGTTTAAGGTTTAAAATATTTAACTGATATTAGATCATCATAAAATTGGTTAAAAGTTAAATAAATTTGAAGAATTTGAAATATGATTGGAGGAGATTTTATCTTTAAAAATTGAAAAATGAAATTGTTAAATGAAAATTAATTGGTTTATTTTAGTTTATAAAAATTGTTTAATTACCTAATAAACTGATATGTTTTTAACGGCAAAGCTCATTAAAATAAATCGAATCAAAAAGTTGTAAGCCAAACTAAAAAATTGGTTGATTCTATGAAAACTGTTTAATTAATTAATTAACTATTAGGTTTTTAACAGTCAAAGAATTAAAATAAATTGAATTAAAAAGTTAAAAAGTAAACTAAAATTTGACTTATTCAAAATTTTTGCAGTTTGATTTGATTAAACAGTGTGTACATATTTTTGCATTAGGCATTGAGATCACTCCACATGCACGAATTGCAGAGTGCCTATAAAGGGCCACGCCAATTATGCTTTTAGTTTTAATTGAACAATCAAACATAGTCCTTAATGATCAATGGCTGATTTATGAAGTTTTATACTTAGTTCATCTTAGTTATCCACTACAATAGAGACAACCTTTTCCGATGATTTGTTTGGCGACGAAACCATTTTGCGACGTTTAGAAGTATTCGTCACTAAAACTTACCATTTAGTAACAAAACCACAAATCGTCACACAAGAGAAAACTTTTTAGCGACGTACATGAAACTTCGTCGCCAAATCGTGCACAATCTGTGACGATTTTTGATATTCATCGCAACATAATGCAATCGCGACGAAGTCTGAAAACGTCACCATAACTTTTGTAACATTTGGCGACGAATATATTAAATCGTCACGAAAGGTTATTGTTAGGATATTACTTTGTTTTACTGCTGTCTTTTTCACAAAGACTGATCAAGATTGTTGTGATTGCAGGAATGTAAATGCGGAAAAATTAAAGAGACAGATTTTACTTGGTTCGATAGTATGAAACTATCTACATCCAAGGTTCTCACTTGATAGTGGTGGAGAAATTCACTAATGCAGAAGAACAGAAGAAGAAATTGGTTACAGAGTTGAGTGATTTTTCTAAATCACTTGCAAGAGACTTTCACTCTCCTAGCACTCACTGATGAGTACTCTAGCTAACTCTCAAACCTTTTTCACTCACTCTTCTTGCACTGTCAAATATTGAATACAAAGTAAATTGATGACTGAAGTTTTCTGCGTTGTGTTGTTCTACTTTCACTGATGCATGAACTGTTGTTTTATATGTGTTGCATGTGATTCACGTATCAGTGAAGAAGATGGGATCAGCTCTCCTTCATGTGCCATTCACGTGAGTCATTAAGGCCTCTTCCTATGCTGTGCGTTTCGAGTCTGTTGTTTAAGTTGCTTGTGTGACTTCTGCTGCTCCTCACGTGGTCAAGAGTAAGTGATGCACTGCGTTTTTAATATGTGATATGCGTATCATGTTATTCACAGCTGCGTTTAAGAATGTACTAAGACAATGTGTTAAGTTTATTCTGTCTTGTGTGAAAATGACTGTGCTTAGTATTCGGAAGCTTAAGTGTCACGTGAGCTTGTCTTGAACTAAATCACTTTGTTCCTGTCATTGTTAGAATCTTCGAGAGATTGTCTCTCTTTCCTCTTTTCTGCTTCAGACATTTATTCATGTTTCTTTGTATTAGATGCATCTGAGTGAGGGTTGTTGGAGTATATATGATCTCCATCACATATTTCCCTCCTGCTCCATCAATCCTTGCTCAGATCTGAAAAACCAAGAGTGATTTGAAATACCCGAAACCTTTTTTTCTTTTTTCATCGAGTTCGGTCAAATCTGCCTCCGGAGTCAAGGGGCTTTTGAAATCTGTAAATAGTCCCCGCAAAAACTAAACTTTTTTTGTGTTAGTGTTTAGTTCCGAAATAAGAAGGATTTAACTAACCTTTGATTTTTTCCAGGTTGAAGAAGCCTTGAGCTATCTTATCCCTCACAAAGTGGAGTCTGATGTCGACGTGCT